>JARJEB010016485.1:0-11632 GCA_030264535.1 Liometoxenus newtonarum | reverse complement strand
ATGCATAAGCGAATGCTATTTGCTTGTGCTTTTCTTTCATGTTATACTATTGAAAGTGTAGTTTGCGCACGAACTACTAAAAAGAACGATTTTTTTGGGTGAACTAGTTCTCTAGAACTTATGTCACAATTAGGCCGGATTCACACCCCCATTATTTTACTTTATTGCCTACAACTCGAAAACGGTAGGAGATACGAAACAACCAATTGGACCATTGAATTCCTCTTACAATTCTGAGTAATTACGCGGAAACAGATTTGGCGTACTGTAACTTTGACTTTTTATTCCAAAAATTTGGACGATGGTACCATTACCCAAATTTTTCGGAAAAAAAATAAAAGTGCTTCAAATTAATTGACATTCGGACAGTTTTAAGAGCATTTAATTCTGAAATGATTCGTCGAATTAAATTTCGATTATTGTAATTAGAACTCGTTTAATTGGTGTTTCTTTAATTACAGGCTGGCCTCACACTTTTTCTCATACCAAATGCATATGGGGTTTATTTTATCAAAAAGAAATAAGTAAGTTACCAAACTTTTGAATTTTTAGCGCCATCTGTGCAAAACCAAACTCAATTAATTAAATTTTCATCTGCGCCATTTATCACGAAAATGCAGCAACCAGTAATTACGTGTCCAAATTCGATGGTTCACAAATGATCAGAATAAACAGTTTCCAAAATATATCAGAATAATTTTTCAGGTTTAAAAATACAGAAGTTGACGAAGGAATTAAATTAACTCCGTGTAAGAGAAAAAAACAGAAATTAAATAAGAATTCATAGCAAGAGAAATTTATTAAAATCTACAGCGCCATCTATCGGTACTCTCTGAAAATAATTTGACAGTGACTCGTTGTGTGTTCGTATGCATAGGTGGCGCTTTGGGAATTAATGACGTGTGCAAATTCGATGGTTCTACTTCAAACGCATTAGTACCGAAAACCCATTGGCAGGCTATTTATTCTATTTAAAGAAAACGTTATTTCAAAATAATTTATTTTTATTATCAAAATACAAAGCAAAACTTCATAATGTTTGAAATATTTAGATGATGAAGACGTTTCCGATTCACCATGCATTGCTAACATAGCTTTATGGTTTCGTTCATCCGTTAAAGCTACATTAACAACGAATGGGAAATCAAAGAAGTAATTTTCACATATAATTTTTAAAATAATAAAATATTTTTGTTGTAGTTATAGATACTTAACGCGAATGTTTGATCTAGTCACAATAAAAAAACAAATGCGACTAGACCAAAACATCCGTGTGGAATATCCGAATATTTTCAAGTTATCTTTGTATTTACACACAAAATGAAGAAATTTTTATAAGTTTTTAACACTTTAAGTTGTTTATAGCAATCATTGTCAAGTAACTAATGGCTGTGATACGATTACAAAACGACACACCACACCAGTAGTTACTTAAAAATATTTTGCTTATTTTACTGATGTATGTTTCCCATCAATTTGGCGACGACAAAACAGTTACTGATTATTTTGGTGACCAAGCCGTTCGAATATCAAAACCATCACTCGGCTAGATCACCAAAGAGAACCAATATCTTACAATTTTATTCCACAATGCACAAATTGAGATAATTTGTCGTTGAAAAATGGCACAAACCGCGAGATCATTCCGTACTCCAACAATTTCAATTACGATGAAGTAACAGAAGATCCCACGACACGTAGCACTTTATGTTTTAGCAGTATTTGTATAAAACCGAAACATTCCTTAAATTAAAAATTGCGGCGAGTTCAATCCGTACTATGTGTTTCGTGTATCCATATCCCGGTTTGAACTCGCCAGAATTAGTAATTTATTACAAATAAAAACGTGTCTTTAAATTAAATCTAGCACACTGCACACTTCATGCTTGCAGTTACTACACTTAAACTAGGACGCTATAACAAGTGGCAATGCCTTTTATACAAAAATTTGGGTATTTGGGTAGGGGAAGGTCGTCGTCTGGCCACCGAAGGTTTGTCATTCCCCCGGTAAACAACAGACGGCGACAACGAAATCCCCATGGTTCTAATCTACCAATATTTGATACAACTTACAAGTATAAACTCGAAGCAAAAATAATGTCCCGCTTAATTAATTTAATCGCCGTGTTGAATTTATCCTCCAAATCACTGTTGCCAATGGTTTTCGATGCTTGCACCATTTGCCGAAGCAGTTCTTCCAAACGTCGCATACAACGAATTATCGAACCCTCGAAAACATCAGTCATTTTGCACAAATCGCTGAAACTGGAACCGTTACACCACGCAAAGACGACGTCCATGAGAGACGATTTGAATCGTTCAACGTATGTGTCTTCTTCGATGGGCAGTCGCGCCTCGGTGCTGACTTTAGCAATGCGACGTGCGATATCTTGCATTTGTCGCAACGGCCCGGACAATTCTTCAGAGAGTTTCGGTAGTTCGTTGTTCTTTTCATCGAAAACGAAACAACTGAGCAACGAGCAGGCTTGCGCTGGCGATAATGTGCCAAAAACACCGTTGAATACCATTTCGGAGATAAGCAATTCGTCAGCGCTGCGAAACAAAACGGAAAAATCGAAACAAATTTCAAATGGAAAGCAACATCAGTCTGAAAAAGTACCTGCTAAGTTCACATGCAACACGTCCCTTGAGCTGTATAACATCTGCATTTGTACAGTAGCCCAACCGGCGTAGAACGCGCTTGCGACATTTGAGTTCGTCCAGCTGCAAGACAGATTTGGCATCCATTAATTTTTTTCGCGCATCGGCCAGTTCCAGTTCGCATTGCATTTTCTTCTCGTAATTTGCATATTCGTCGTTGAGCTTTTCCTTCTTATGCAATGGATGCTCGTACATTCTTTAAACATTCAATCAAAATTACTAATATTTGTGCGTTCAAGAAACATGTATTTGATATAATTCTGCTTATTGCTTTGCTAATTACACTTTTAGTCGCTAATTACCGTTTTTCCAAGCTTTCAATCTTCCTGACGACACTCTCAAATACCCCGTCAGCAATCTTCATGTCATTTATCGGATTAAGTAGCGGTGGCCCACCGGGGAATCGCTTCTTCACCTCGTTAATTGCTTTGTGCATACCTTTACGAGCATCACGGGAACGCAAATCGTTAGGACAATGCAAACGAACTGATGAAATGTGCGTAATTAACGTTGAGGACACAGCAAGTACTTCAATTTCTCCGGTCTGTAAATAACACAAACAGAAATGTAATGTAAGAAATTTGGTAAAATTTCACGTTAACAAAACAAGTTTGATTGATATTAAATAAGCCAGAAATGTTAATTCTCTTGCCTAATGAGAATCGAATTACCTGACTATGAGGACACGGTTTGGGTATCTCCTCATCAAATTTGTTCTCAGTGGGGAGGACATTAAGTAGTAAGTCGACTTGTATTTTCGTACTTTCCTTCGAGGGATTAGACTTTCTTCGAGCTCCTGAGAACTCGCCAACCTTTTTGAAATTCACAATTGCACCCCAATCGTATTCGTCACCATTAGCTTTAATCTATACAAAAATATGTGATATTTAAACTACTATTAGCACTTTCTAAGGAACATCAAGAAACTGTTTTTCATTGTAATTTCTGGAAAATTTACGAATTACTTACTTTAACTAATCGTCCAGGTTGTAAAAATGGCACCAAATACTTGGGCATAGTGATAAAACTACGAAATTGCACACCTAGGGCGTCCAATTCATTACGGATGGTGTAGTACGAAGCGATTTGTTCTTCGTCTTTAACTTGGAATGCTTCGTATCGTATACGAATTTCTTCATAGGCTGTACATGGTAACAAATAATGAAATACTAATGCAATCAAATACACAAGCAAGACTTACAATCGTAAAGTCCAGGAATTGCCGCTTGATTTTGAAATTGATAAAACGACCTTTCCAACATATACTCCGGATTAATTTCTTCGACACGCAGCAAATTCAAAACCATATTATAGGTCAAATGAAACGCTGAATTTATCGGATCCGGCAAACCTTTGACGATCTCCCGACCCGAAGGCGGCGGCACTTTTTCGTCTACCATTAATATAACGATACCTTTATCGTCAAGCCCACGACGACCAGCACGTCCCGACATTTGTATATATTCACCCGACGTCAACTACAATGTTTACATTCATACATATATTTAATAGTTTACGGTTGCATTTGCTAGTGGTTTATGTTTATTGGCCAGAGGTGGGTTTATTACTGTGGCAATTTGAATTCCTTCAAAACTTTCGTTTCATTACTTATTGCTTCAACACTGATTGTAAATGTAAAAGTGAAATATGAGATTTTGCATATCTTCTCGTATCACTTACCAAACGATATTCCTGTCCGTCAAATTTGCGCAATCCTGTAAAGAGAACAGTGCGAGCCGGCATATTCAAGCCCATGGCAAATGTTTCGGTCGCAAACAGCGCTTTGATCAGACCTTCACCAAACAATATCTCAATGGTTTCCTTCAATATCGGCAATAAACCACCGTGATGGATACCAATACCTCGGCGTAGCAGCGGCAGCAAGTTCTCGACTTGCGGCAAATGTTTGTCATCTTCGTTTAAAACATCCATGGCGTTCGCAAACACTTCGTCCACGAGTTGTTTCTCAGCCGCTACATTTACAGAAAGAAATATTTATCAATTTGTTACGAAATAAGGTAATAAAAATATTTTATTTACTCGTATTGAAATCCAATTTCGTCATTTGCGTAGCATACAGCTCGCAGTCCTTTTTGCTGAAGCTAAAAACAATAACGGGAGCAAAATTTCGTTCCATAATCATCTTGACAATCTTAAAAATATCCGATTGCTCCGGATCCTTGTTAGCGAAACCGCCAGATCGTCCTCGCTGATCTCCCTTTGCGCCATCGCCTGCATTCTGCAACACAGCCATCGCCGTCGCGTAATTCTCCTCTTTGAACGTCCCATTCTCGTCTACAACCATATGAATCCCTTGTCCCCCGCAGGGGAATATAAAATGCTGGAGAGGTGTCGGTCGGAAATCGGTGTAAACAACATGACACGGCTGTTGATGCAAATGCGCTACCCATTCAGCGAATTGCCGCGCGTTTGGTATGGTCGCGGACAAGAAAACAAAGTGCACATTGTGCGGCAACAATATGAGTGTCTCCTCCCAAACGACGCCGCGTTCCTTGTCACGCATATAGTGAATCTCATCGAAGACGACCCATCCGACTTCGCGCATTATCTCCGAACCGCGATACAGCATATTTCGCAAGATTTCGGTGGTCATTATCAAACAGGAGGCACTCGGATTGATGGTAACGTCGCCAGTAATCAAACCGACGTCTTTGAATTCATCGTAAAACTCGCGATACTTTTGATTCGATAGGGCTTTTATCGGCGTCGTGTATATTACGCGTTGTTTATTTTTCAATGAGGTGGCGATAGCGTATCTGAAAGAAAACAACGATTAATTGTGTTTTGCACAATTAAATTGAACACTGGATGTTGACACAACAAATATTCGTTTTATTTTGAAGCAACGTCTCGCAGAATATTGAAACAACACCCAGTATAGAATCAAAATTCTTATTTGATGACGACCATACTGAAAAATACAAATTGAAACTTACTCAGCAACAACTGTCTTGCCGGCGGACGTGTGAGCGGAAACCAGTACCGATTGATTGTTATCAATGCACAAAATCGATTCGCTTTGAAACGAATCCAATGTGAATTGATACGTTTTGACTGGTTCGGTTCGGCGTGGTTGCAACGGCATGTAGCCATGTCCGGGAGGACAGGCAACTTCATGCGTGCACGAATCTAACGAATCAATCGTGTGCACCAAAATGCGATTACGCAGTTCTTCAAAACTAAATAAGACAATCGTTATTTAATTGGTTGCAAGCGGTAATGTGTGATCGACAATTGGTTAATTTACTTTTAAAATAAAACATGTCTGATCAAATACTTACTTGATATCTTCAACGGCAACATCCTCGGTCGTCTTCAACTTTTTGGTGCTTGTTTCATCACCATTGTCACTCTCCCGTTTCGTGTTCTTGCTGGTCACTTTGAGATCAACTTGAGCGACTCTGGAAAACGAGGCATCTTTTCTGTTTTACAGCATTTTTTTTTTTACTTTTGGCGTGCTCGCGGTTTGTTCTTTATAGGTTAGACTAATTAACATACCTCTTGGCCATCATTTCCTCGTTCCCATTGGAATCCTCTTGATTCTCATCGGAACAATCGTTGCCATCGTCGTTGAAACAATCGAAGAGATCATCGATTTGCTCTGACATTCTTTTAAAATAAACGAAATCTTTGTGAAAAATATTGGAAGCACGCTATCTTTTCTAGGCTTGAGATTAATTTCCCACCAAATCACCAAAAATAACGAAAACGGATCAAAACCAAACGAAACGAACGAATCACGGCAGAGAGAAGCGACTAGCGGGTAGGAATCTGTAATTTTAATGGCGAAATGTTTAATTCCCGCGCTTTCATGCGGATATCCGGTATTAGTGTAAAACTAAAACGGCGGAAAATTTAAATTTTATAAAAGCAAACATGAATTTTTCCGACTATGGTTTATGTGCGGAGCTAGGTATAAATTGAATTGTTTTAAGACGGTTAAGATTGCTTATTCCTCCGGTTTTTCGTCAATTTAAGTCAACTCGTCTTTGTTTAGTGTACAAAATGAAGGAATGATTAAATAATACGATGCTTGGTAATAAAATATTTATTTCGCAATCAGTTAGGCATTATTATTGCTCCTTCGGGTAAGTTAACCAACACTTGAACACCACAAATTACATTCTATCTACTTTTATCATTTTACTGGATCGTAGAAAATGAAATAGAATGTGAGCCAAAATTACACGTAACTTGTGAATGCATAAATATTTAAAATTTCATACACATATCTATAATAACACAATTATCATGAAATTTGCGGAAATAAGTAAAATAATATAAAACAATGAGGTAGTGTGATTGTGATGTTTCAAAAAGTACCAACCACAAATGACAAAATGTTTTTACTGGCAAGATGGCTGACGAGTAGAAATCTCAGTGGTAGCAATAATTTTTTTGGAGTTGTTTTTAGTTGGTTTTGTATACACAAACATATTCATTATAATAACGTAATTGTCTCTCCAACAGACTAATTTACAACATTAACTTTATTCTGCGCGAGTGACGCCTCTTAGCGTTATACCTTATTGTGTTGCCAGTCCTCATTCTGACCCATTGAGGAATTGGCGTGTTTTGATTTAGCTTCTTAGCGAGCTTGCGCTTGATAATGAACGTCTTGTGAGCACACATTACGTCATTCACGTTGTTGCAGACGATAGTAGGTATTATTAATAATATGTGGATTGTGTATGTGTTCAATTGCGAGTTGAAACAATCAACGTTTAACTATTTCACATATAAAATTAAATTAATTCTATTTAAGTATAAATATTTGAACAAAGGTAAGTAAACGCATAAAAGTGTATAAAAACGTAACTAGAAACGAATGCAATGCTCGATTGCATGATATCAATGTTACCATTTAATCATTCTGTGTGTTTGGTTTTTTTTTTCATCCCTTTTTTTTATCTAAACATCTCAAGTTGTGTGATGAGTGAAAATGTAACTAGGTTTTGTGCCAAAAAGATACGAACTTAGTACGAAGGTACTAATATATGTAAATGATATTCAAATGTGTTTTGCCTTTTTCCTACTCGTTGTTAAAATTAAGTTTTAAGCTAATCCGGCATCTACACACATCCCATGGAAGATAGTACTTCGATCCTGCAGCAACTTATTCGGTGAGTCAAACTCTTTGATGTTGCCTTTATCGAGGACAATAACCCTGTCCGAATCCATGATGGTGTTCAATCGGTGGGCTATCGTCAGGACCGTGCACTCTTTGAATTCGGTGCGAATCGTGCGTTGGATCAAGTCATCAGTTTCCAGGTCGACGGCAGCAGTGGCTTCATCCAAAACTAAAACTTTCGTTTTTCGAAGCAGAGCGCGACTCAAGCAGATTAATTGACGCTGGCCGACTGAAAGGTTCTCGCCACCTTCGGATACTTCATGATTGAGGCCGGAAGGTAAGCCTACGACGAAGGTTAATGAGTTAGTTGCAAGTGTTTGTTTATGCGTACGTACCTTTAACGAATTCTTTCAAATGAGCGTGTTCGAGTGCCTCCCACACTTCGTTATCGGAATGTTTATCAAACGGATCCAAGTTCATGCGTAACGAGCCTGAAAAGAGAACGGCATCTTGCGGGATGATTGTTAGTCGTGAACGCAAGTCGTGTAAACCCAATTCGGCGATGTTTAAACCATCAATGAGGATTTCTCCGTTTGCCGCTTCAATGATTCTGAAATTGAAAGTCTTTATTGCAATGGGAATTGAACCTGCAGGACAAGTTGCGCTCACCTGAATAATGCTAAAGTTAAACTACTTTTCCCGGCTCCAGTCCTGCCGACAATACCAACTTTCTCGCCGCCATTGACCAGAAACGAGACTTTTTTCAATACCAAATCCAATCCTTCACGATAACGCACCGCGTATTCCTTGAACTCAACCGCCCCCGTTTCCGGCCAGCTATTCGGAGGTGTTTTATTTGCGATTTGCCATGGAGCCTCTTGTTTTGTTTCGCCATACTCTTTGATTCGCTCCACGGCAACGATATTCGTCTCAACATCGCTTGTCATACGTACCAACCAATTCAAGGTTTGCGTAATCTGCAACATTGAACGAATTATTTTAGTAAAATAATTAGGTAGTTGCCTTTGTTTAAGGGGGTACAACTTACTTGCAACGCGTAACTAATCGACAAACCGACCAATCCAGCGTTTTGATCCTTGCCAACGACGGCAAACAAACCAGCAAACAAAATAATCAAATTTCCTACCATCTCTAATCGCACCGCCAACCAACGATTTGCGATGACGCTCGGAAAATAGCAAGACTGATTGAAATCGACTTTGTCTTCGGATTCCTGTATGAATCGCTTCTGTTCACCGTAGGCACGTATCGCTACCGCACCGGTGACGCTTTCGCCGAAATGCGAATAAATCGGCGAACGCGACACCGATTCCAATCGTTTCAATTGACGCGATGTCGCCACGTAAAATCTCTGTATGAAAAAGTATAATATGCCAATCGGAATTATTACAACGACGAACAACGGCGTCGTGAAACTGATCACCACCAATGTGGCAATCACCTAAAACAAAATTTAATTAATTTCTGTTCTGTTACAAAAAAAAAAAATAAATAAAAATAAAAATGATCAACAAAGAAATCACTAGGTGAGAGTGAAACAAACTACTGTACGTGCTACAAAGTAATAAAACAAACATAAAAACAAAGAAGAAAATCAAAAAATTATCATGTAACACTGAAAAGCAGTTATATTTAAATACGAGTTTTTCGTATTACCGCTCGCGAATCAGAGAAAGGCGAGTAAACGATTGCTTCTTATTTTTTGTTTGGTGCAACGTGGTGCGTGCACGTGGCTTTTAAACGAAAATACAAAAAAAAAAAACGTGAATAAAACTCGCGGTTAATTACATTTTGTGCTGCATTTCTTTATGGTGCAAGTTGCACAGGCTTGGTGAGACAAGTGTAAAAGTCTTTCTTTCGTTCTCTTCAAGCTATCAGTAGATAATGTCCTGGCGATAAGAGAAACTATGCAAAACGAAGCAAAGACGTGAGCGACTGGAGATATTTTCGATACACAAAAAAAAAAAAAAACACATGGCAAGTTTTTCTTATTGCCACTGTTTGCTCAGTTTGTATAGGCCTTAATTGAAGAAACAGACCTTCTACTTGTTACGTATTTTTAATTTTAGATACCTCGAAGAAACAATACACGCCATCGGCTATGAGGAACGGTAGATGCTCGTCAACGTCGTCCACGTCTTTCGAAAATCTCGCTAGTATGCGGCCCGTCGGCGTAATGTCAAAGAATGATATTGGTGATTTCATGATATTGACAAGCATAAGGATATGCAATTGTCTGGAAGCGTACCAACAGCCTAGACGCGGTGCCAAATCAGCAAATACAGAACCAATGGCTGAAATAAGAGATATAGGCGTCTAAATTTCCAATTATCATCTAAGCATAATTTAATAAAAAGCAAATATGTAATTTTCTAATTTCTAGTATAGTTATTTAGATGATACGAAAGATGATTATTTGGAAAGAAATTAGTTTAAAAGGCAAGAATTTTTATGTAAGTACAAGTTTGGCGTTTTGAGCGGATACACGATTTTTTTTTTTTTTTTTTTGATACAATTATAACAAAAACGAAACTGTTTTGCTTCATTATTGTTTCACCTGAAAACATTAAAAGACAAAGTAAGTAAGTTAAAAAAAAAGTTGCGTTTTCAATATTTTTCATTTGTCCAACGATTTCTTCCTATAGTCAGTCCAATGATAAATGAAAGCAACAAGTGTTTTTAATGGCGATAAGTGAACCCAAAACCTGTGCAACTTGTTTCGATGATAAAAATGAAAATCCGTTATCAAATTGGGATATGGAAAAAAAATTAATGGATTTTCATTTCTTGATTTGTAATGTGTTAATAAAAAATAAACGTTACTGAAAGCCAAAACATAAACAAAAAATAAGTTAATGGGAAAACGAAGAAAATAATGAACAAAAAAAATTGATATATCGTAGAAGGATAAACGTACCCGACCGGTGCTCGGTATGACTTGTCTAAAATTAATCGGCAGACGCAAATCGATATTGTTAAAATCGTTCGAAAAGCGTGCCAGCAGCCGTCCGGTGGGAGTTATATAGAAAAACGACATAGGAAGACGCAGAACGTTATGCAACAATAGCGAGTGTAGTTTTAACGAGGCATGATGTGAACCTCTCGCATGTACAAAACTGAAGGCAAACACGGGTAGTACTAAAACAACACAATAATGCAAATATGGCGTCAATGAACTTTTTATCAATAAATTTTACGCATCAAACTGTTTGTGTTTTTACTACACTTAATCATCGTTGTCCAAAGTAAAGCGACACATCGCAAAATGGTGTTAGCCTGTCATTTATTTAAATTTAAATTCAATTGTAATTTATTCGATTCGTGCTCAATTTCATTTTATACAGGGTGCTTCGTTATTGTTTGATTTTAAAGAATTTTATTTTTACGTCCAAAGATTCGTTCTCACGTGCGAAAATTCGCATGGAATTAACTTTAGCATTATTCAGGTGAACGCAACTTATCCCACGTTCAATTCCAATTTCATAAAAGACGACATTGCATGAAATATAGGATTAGTAATGACTCATCGGACAAATTTGTCGGTAATTATTTATTAATTAGACATAGGCTAACGTTTCGGCAGTAACACAAACTACCCTCCTCTTCAGAGCTAAAACGGACACATTATCAATGTCCAGGGGCAGCGTCGTATCTAGGGCGTGGCAAAGGCGGCCCCTGCCACGGGCGCAAGATGAACAAGGGCGCTAGTCCAAACGTAAAAAAAGGAATTTAAAAAAAAAGCAAAAAGAATTTTTTTTAAGTAACGCCCTTAACTGTTTTTTGTTGAAGCGAGCCCTCCACCCTACTCACTTTGTTACATCTTTGGCGCCCAACTCGAGGCCTGGTGCCATTAAGTTA
>JARJEB010016467.1:0-22543 GCA_030264535.1 Liometoxenus newtonarum | reverse complement strand
TAAATTTGTGTAAATTTGTCTAAATTTGTGTAAATTTGTGTAAATTTGTGTAATTGTGTAAATTTGTGTAAATTTATGTAAATTTGTGTAAACTTGTGTAAACTTGTGTAAATTTGTGTAATTGTGTAAATTTGTATAAATTTGTGTAAATTTGTGTAAATTTGTATATATTTGTGTAAATTTGTGTAAATTTGTGTAAATTTGTGTAAGTTTGTGTAAATTTGTGTAAATTTGTGTAAATTTGTGTCAACTTGTGTAAATTTGTGTAAATTTTTATAAATTTGAAAGCCATACTGCAGTATAAAAATTAAATTTTGTCGTCGCGGATAAAGTATAGTATTCAATTCGCGCATATAGGCTATTATACGCTCGAGCCATGACTCCGCTCGGCTCGCTTTGCTTCGCCTCGCTACGTAAACTCGCCCTCGCGTATAATAGCCTCTATATGCGCTCATTCAATAATATACTATTAATAGTTGTAATTAGATAATGAATGGACGTAGATTTTATTACAATGCAACGTTGTTAGTTTACCTATAACAAGTGTGGAAAGTGTTCCATTACTCACAAGCGCGTAATTTAAAGCTACTTGACGAAGTCGAGTGCTGCCCATCGCGCGTCTGCTTTTCCCTTTGTCACATTTTGGTTTGGAAAAGACAAATTTGTCACTTTTCCGTACAGTTTCTTGTTTTGTTACCATAGTTTTGACTTTTCCGCATTATTTTTTGATTGTGGCTCGAATGTGAATCGGTTGTGAGCAATTTTCAACTTCCTGTAGGAAAAGTGTGCCATTTCATAGTGGCCATAGGAAAAGAAATAAATGTATGTGTTAATAAATTTTGAAATGAAGTTTGTTCGACTAGATTTAAAAAGCGTAGGCCGCTTTTAGCGATAACCGAATTATGTGATACCGGCCACACGGGCTTGAATTGTTACCCTTCGTTTAGATCGTCATTGCTCCGTAGCTCAATGGGGAAGAGCCGTTGAATGCGTGGTTCGATTCCAGAGTTAACTTTTCTCAAGCCAGTGTCCATTTATTACTTATCTATTAATATTACCAATAAACCGGGTTAAATAATAATTCAATTTATTAACATTTATGAATTCATTCTTTTGATAAGAAACATGAAAAACAAGTGCTGTTTATAATTTTATCATTTAATTTACTTTTTTTACTGATACATTAATACATTAATTAAAATAAAATATTTAATTTTCAGAATATAGGTTCAGTAGAAGTATCTGTATAAGTAAGTAAAATATTTTCACATAATTGCACTTCCGGTTATACCGGAAGTTGACTGCAACGTTTTTAATTTAAATATCAAATCGCTATCTACTATATGAAAGTTGAAAGAAAACTTTTTTAATGTAACAGTTAAAAAGGACATCCTGTATACGTGGATAATAATTGACTTTTCCTGAGGCCACAATGAAATGGCACACTTTCTCCATATAGGTTAGTTGTTGATTAGCTAAAAAGTTGACAATTGCTCTCAGCTCGCTATCCAAATTCTAACCACTATCAAGCAAAAGTTAAAAGTAATGCGGAAAAATCGTAACTATACTAACAAAACAACATTCCCGCACAATTCCCTATCGAATATGACATGACAAGTGTCTGCGTCAGTGTCATGCCAGTTTGTTATTAATGTTTCGATGGAAAAATGTCACCGAAAGAAAAGCAGTTGCGCCATGTGCACCACTTTACTTCGTCTTGTGCTTCACATAATAGCGCCCTTGAAAAATTGAACACTTCCCAACCATGTTAGGTAAACTACTATTCCAACACTATCATAGGTATGCGTGTAAAAATTGTATTCTTGGTTTCATGCAAAAATTTCAAGTCGGGTTTTCAATGGATTTTAAGGTAAAACTGTCTATACATATGAACGCAGAAAGTATTTTTAAAATGTTTTGTCAATACATTTCTTTGTAGGACTATAAATATTCAGTAAAATTTTTACATTCCGAAAACATTGAAGAAGAAAATATTGAAATTTTAAATTCGAAGATTAATTATGAACGAAAGTCGAAATTCGATAAATCGAAACGAATTCGCAACGCACAACTCTCCGGCTATAGATTAATATGTAAAAGAAATCTCCGGTGGTGAAAATTATGTTGATCGGAAAGTGGAAATTGCATACAAAAATTAATTGATATAAATAATAAAAATCAATGTCACATCCACTTTTAGATCAAAATTAGTTCGACGCTAGTATAGGATGTCATATCGCGAAATTAAATTTTAAGTAATTTATATTTAAATAAAGCAATTTACCTTGGCGTGCCATAACAAGGAACGAGCCCATTAGGACGAATTTCAACATTTTGTCGGTATATCGGTGTTTCCGTGCTTCCTGTGCTTTTATACATTTTCGAAGGCATACAATTGTATCGCACGCGCACCTGTAAAAAAATCGGTGCGTTAAATTCACACCACACAACTTTCCGACCATGGACACTACGATTTCGTCGGACGCGTCGACCGCAAAAGTAATTTTGATCGGAAAGTGGAAATGAGATTGATTACGTTTTCATATCACTAAATTTCAGTAGAATTTCCACTTTCCGATCAAAATTACTTCTACGATCTACGAGTTCTACAAAATCGTAATGTGCATGGTCCCTTAGTTGTGGGGTGTGAATTTAATGCACCGACGTATTTTATACGTAAAATAAATTAAAAACACATTCGGAATGGCCACTGTTGAAATTGATGAAACACCCTGTATACTGCCTATTTAAAACACCCTGTATAAAACATATTTCAGTTCGTTGCGCTGGTCACGCTTCGACTGACTCATTTGAAATTTTGAAAATTAAAATCTGACAAAATATGCATCCTGCGAAAAATTATTATAGACATTGAAATATAGAAAACTGAAAGTGCTATAAGAATAAATTTATTGTTTTTGCCTAGATGCTTTAAGTTTTGACATTCAAGTAGATTGGTATTCTTTACCGACCAATTTTACTTGTTTTTACACTAGATTCTATTTGTGTTCCCAATTACCAAATTTTATCCGCGTACTTTGCTTGGTTTGCCCATAATTTCGCTTAGACATGGACTAACAATTCGATTTTTGACCTGAGGTCAACGGATCTCAATATGAATCAAGGAAAAATATTACTTTCATTTTTCCCCGATTACATTACTTTCCTATACCTATATACCTATCTTTGGTTTATAGTCGGAAAGTAATAAAAATAACACCTGCAACATTATTTGCATATTCATATGAGGTTGCGTTGATAATTATTATTGTTGAACATTCACCTACATCGACTTTGAGCAATATATTCAAATCATATTTTCAGTACTTATCAGCAGGTTATCAGAAAGTAGGAATTATGTACTTTATAAATCGACACGGAAGCCCACTGCACAACTTTCCGACCATATAGGTAATATTCACTGCTATTTCGTAAAATTCGTCGATCATAAAACTAATTTTTACCAGAAAGTGGAAATGACTTTGATTACATTTTGTTACTACTGAATTTCTGAACAAGTCGCACTTTCCGTTCAAACTTTCAGCGGAAAGTGGAAATTTACGATCGACGAGTTCTGCGAAATCCTAATGGATATGATGAAAAAGTAGTGCGGTGCGAACCTGTACCGATTTTTTAGCATATAAACAACTAAATTTTAAATAAATCGGCACGGGTTCGCACCGCACAACTTTCTGGCCATATCCAATACTATTTCGTAGAACTTGTCGACCGTAAAAGCAATTTTGATCGGAAAGTGGAAATTGTACAGAATTTTAGTGAAACTGATCAATCACACTTCCCTTTTCCGATCAAAATTGCTTTTGCGGTCTTTTTTAAGGATACTTGTAGGCTACAATTAATATTTAGCGAGTTGGACGTTTTGGTCTACGAGCCGATTTTGTTTATTTTTACTCCAGGTTCAATGGGGAGGGACAGCTGGCCAGATACCAAATTTCAGTCCGATACAATGCTTGGTTTGCCCGCAATTTTGTTTACACATAGCCATACAGACGCACACACACACACATCAGCCCAAAAAGCCGATTTTTGACCTGGGGTCAACGGATCTCCACGAATCAGGGAAAAATAAGACTTTAATTTTTTTCATCATCACATTACTTTCTTATGCCTACATACCTTCGGTATGTGGCCAGAAAGTAAAAACATTGAATGGCATTCTGGCGAACCGAAATTTGTAGGTTATCTTAAATTGGCATAGATTGTCTGACAGGTCTGACAACTAAAAGGGATTTTATTCCAGTAGAAAGAAAACAAGAAAAACCTTGCGTTATTCCGACAATACAAATAATCTCGCCTCCAGACAATTATCTATCTATCGCAATTTCCTATTCCTTGCTTCGTTCACGTTCCTTTCATTATTTTTGCACCTTCTTTTCATTCCTGTGCCTTATTTGTTAAACCCCCAACCCAACTTTATTTCATACACCTAACCTATTCATATATGTCATTATGTTGTTGAATTGTTCACATTTGTATTAGATGCGTGTTACATCTTTCATCTTATATATACATTGAGAAAATAGTAGTCTATTCTTCTAATCTTCCAATTCCAAGGATAAGAGTAGAGCAGCTTCCTAACGAATACAAATCGGGCAGATGTTACGCTGCACTCTACTGAGGATACGAGACAGGACGGACCAATGTCGGTTCGGTTCTTTTCACTTGCCAGTTGCCGTTTCCAGTCTGCTGGCTGGTAGATGAACGCAATCTTATTCCAATTCTAATATCCAGGGGCGGATCGAGACACCGGGCGATCTGGCGGTGCCTCTGGTGCCGTTTGGGGCCGCTTCAATCGAACAAAAATAATACTTTTTTTAATTCTAAATAATATGTATTCAAATATATTTTTTCTTTAAAATCAAATATGTTTTTCGGGTCGTTTTGGAATTATTTTTTTTTTTTTACTAATTATTATTGGAAATTAAAGACCCGCTGCTTTTAAATCACCCGGGCCTATTTCATAGTTCGATCCGCCCCTGCTAATATCCATCACCATTTGGTTTGCTTGTGGAGCGTTGTATAGTTCCGTAAAAGTGTATCTATCATATTATGTAGAAGAAAAATGCGTTTCTCATTTTAAGTTGTGTCTTATATTCTGCAGATTGTGAACGTGAACGGTGAACGGCGAACGTGAACGCTCGTTTATTGCACCTGGACATGTTTTCTTTTTCTATTAACTATATTCTCGATTTCTTACTATAGATATGAAATTGTTTGGCACTGGCGGATGCTGACGGTTGTTCCAAAATCTGTGGCCATATCTATATAAATATAAATTATAAATATGATTTGCTTTCATACTATCAATAACATCAGGGGCACATTCAAAAGATTACCGTATCCAAGGACCAAGAGCTTTATGTTTGTATATGCATATCTAAGAAATAAAAGAAGGAGAATGAAACACATTTCTCAAAATACAAGTTTCATTTCATGTTGTGCGTCTTTATTGAAAGTCATGAATATAAAAAATATTTTTGTATATTCGATTAAACAGTTTTATTTTTACTTCGAAATATAGCAGGGATCATAAGAGAAACATCATTTTGACAAATATTTTCTATGTTACTTTACTTTTGACATGTTGGCTAACAGAAGAATCACTTCGGCGTGTCAGCCATGTTGTGTAGAGGTTGGAATTTGGGGGAAATTTGAATTTAATTCACAATGCAAATAACAATAATTCAAATTTCCCGCAAATTCCGACCTTCACACAACATGGCTGACACGTCAAAGATGACGAAATTAGGCCTGCCGAAAGACACGAAGTGACACTTCTGTTAGGTTATTCTATGACTATAATTATTTACTAGATTAACGTTGAAATCTAGCAAGAAATAAATGCAAGGGAAATAAAATATGCAAATCAATGTCATTTTTGAATTGTAATAGTATGTTATTATATAAGCGATTGTGACAGCCATTGTGCACGAAGATGATGTTTGAGCCCACGAGTCGTAAGCGAGTGGCGCAATTCATCATAATCGCTCTTACTTAATAGCTTCCAACAAATTTGAATCATTTTTGTGCGTTCGTCTTCATGTGTTTCTGGTTTCATGGTTGCAAATAATTTGTGATCAAATGCTGTCCTGTCAACTGTCATTATAGTATTTCTTGAAATAAGTGAACTTTTCTCAAACTGCGACGACAGACAATAAATAGTTAACATTGTTGTGATGTCTTAAGTTAAGTAAAGTGAAGAACTCCTTAGACTTTAGTAGATAACTTTAGTTGTTAGTCTTCAACTCAACTCTTCAACTTGAACGATGAAACCGATGAAAACCCGTTATTCGGCAGGTCAGTAGGACTTTAAAAGCCTGCAGCTCATATGGTATAAAGCCGGCCGGTGGTAACATGCAGCTTGTTTGCTTTGCTTTTTACGATTTAGAATGAGACAGAAATGCCTGTTTACGCGTTACTTAACATAGTCGTGTAACACGGATTAAAGCGAATGTCCGTTTCTCGGCCGGCCAGTAAAGACGAAAAGGAACGAACGACTCGATATGTCTACCTATCGAAAACTACACCATGTATTATATTTACACATGTTCGATTGTGTTTTATATGTTAATGTGATTATCACGACCTTCACACACTTTCAGAATAATTTCATTTCATTTGATTTACCTAATTTGATTTTGGGACTGTTTGGAGATTAAAAGTTTCAATCCAATCAACAAAAAAATTCGAAAGTTTTGATATTGAAAAGGCCTCTCTATACAGGGTGTCCAATTCTCTTGGAATAGTTCGATTACATCTGAACGCTTAGAGATAGACGACAAGTGAAAAATTAAAGGCAACAAGGTATTTTCATTTTTCGTCTATTTCTAACTGTTTAGACGTAATCGAACTATTTCATGAGAATGGGACACCCTGTATAAAACAATTTAATATAAATGTAAATTTTTAAAACTGAATTTACTTTTAATGTCTAGACGAGAATAAATAAATTACTCGTGATTGAAAAATAACATTTAAATGATTAACAAAAGAATTAGGAATTACTAACATCAAATCCGTAAACTGCGGACACGATTGGCTCAATCAGTACGCATGCAAGCATGAAATTAATAGGAATATATAAAATAAATCGGAAACTTGCCAATAAAATAAACAAAAGGACTAAAATAAAGCTGTAAAGTTGAACAGTATAAACAGGAAATTGCAACCTGTAAAGTGACGCGACGTTTCAATCATTATAATCAGTTTTTATTTACTTACTTACTTATACATAAGTTATTTATTTATATCATGATGCAATAAAGTACTTGGTTATTTGGTGAGATCGAAAGTTGCAGCCATAGGAAATAAATTTGCGACATTGTTCAATGATTTGTTTGAATTCTACCAGTTGCTTGCTTTTTGCATTCTAGGTCCTCCCCTTTCTACGGCAGAGACGCCTCCAGGTTTCCTATTCAAGGCTTTTTTTTTTCCGAAAATAGGTATTTAGGTGGGAGTTTAGTCAATAAGATTCTGACATTAGCTACTGACGGGAGTCAGTAGTTATCCTATGCAGGATTCTCCCACCTACAGAAAAAAAAAAGATTTATTGTGAATAATGTCAAAGTTATGTACCAATTGGGTACTTATATTAATTGGACGTCACTCATTATTTATTTCTTTATAAGCAATTTAATAGCGGATTTGTACTTTTGGAAAATTAAAAAAATAATTTCTCTTTATTGTATTTTTTCTTGGATATATTAATTATGAAAACGAAAGTAATCGCCGATTCTTCTTCTTAATGAAAATTGAAACATAATTAAAAGTTAACACGTTTTGTAATTATAATTATCATCAACTAATAATCACGATAGGAATCGCGATAATAATTATGCATTGTTTTCACCTCGGTTTTCACGTTGATAATTTCTTTTAATAGATCGTTAGTAAAAGCACAAAATTGTGCGAAAGGATTGTGCTTCTAATTAAAATGCCAATATTCATTCCGTATTCCGCAGAAAACTTTAAGAGCACCGTGAGCTTAATTAATGAAAATAATTGGGAAAGTTTTTAAGAATTAAGTTTCATTCTAGATGAAAAAGTATAGACAAAATAAAAATTCAAATACTGATTGAAATGATGAAACAATTCCTCAAACCAGATCATCGTCGTACGACTTGAACTGTTGCTTTTTACTGAAATAAAGAAGTAATATTTGGAAGATTAATAACTTAATTATGAAACCATCGGGTATATCAAAGGACCTGTGGAAGTTTTACATTGAAAAATATTCTTATTCAAAAGTATGAGCCATCCTTAATGTAAATTATGAACACACTTTGAACACATCTTAATGGGAAATTCCTTCAGGCATCATTTCTGTAAAGCTTGTATTCCACTTAAGGCTTAACTTATTTATTTATCGAGAACAATAAAAATGATACGAAAGATCTTCCGTATAGAAAAGTCTGTTCGTTGAATTTGAATTTAAATCTACTTGCGAAAGAAGTAAGAATTTTAAAGACCTTGAAGCTTGAACATTTTTTAAGAAGTTAAATATATCCATCGCATCCCGGCATGACATGTTCAAAGATAGCTTCATTCTCAAGGCTTGCGCAAAAAAAAATCAAGTCCAAAAAGTTCATCAATAAAAATTATTTCATGAATTGTCATCTCGAAAGTGTAAAATGAAATTAATATCCAAAACATGAATAACAAATCGAGACATGAATACTTAATCAAATAAAATTTTGTAAATTTTTTCATGCAAAAGAACTCAAGAAAAACTTTAAATTTCTTTATCAACTTACTTTTTCTTTAATTGTTTTTATTTTCTATTGAAATATCTGCCATTAGTTAATCTTAACTAAACGTAAAGGATGTGTTAACAAAAGTCTACAATTTAACTCCTCCACAGGGGTGATTGTGCTCCCGAATGGTAGTCATGGTGACAGACGAACATACACTCCAGTCCCAGGCCAGGGCACTAATAAAAGTATTGAGACTTGAAAGTCCCGACACTCCAGGCACATTAGGCTCCCGACTACTAGCGGATTCTCCTATTATTTCGAGAATCCTGATGCTCCATATGTAACTGCAATATCCTTTCCGTTGAGTTCACCACGTTCAAACTCTCCAATCACCGAGAACATTTAGATAAATTTGAAGGGTTGTTCCATGTAATGTGGTTTCCACTTTTCACACATTCACAATCCCATCCTAAAACCCATCTATTTTCGAACTCTTTCTAGGACTTCAGGAGAATTCTTGACTTGATAAATTTAGATCGACAATTCGAACGAATGTAAACAATGTGGTTGAAATGAAGATATATTGGAAAATTGTTTACAACGCTTCCAATATTTGTTTACTTTGTCAAAGTTAAACTAAGATCCCGGACTAAAAAAGTGCAGAATTTTGAATGAAGAAAAAATATGAAGACAAATTTCTTTTGTATAAAAAAGTATAAGTTCCGAGTTCAGTTATGGTTCGTGACGAAATATAACACGATATATATGAATACCGAAGAAACATGCGACGATGGGTTGGTATTTTTTGTGTTACATTTTCAGAGCAATGTGTAATTTGGTGTAATGGTTTAAACGAGGGGTCGGCAAACCGGGGCCCATGGGTTACATTGTACGAGACGCAAGAATTCTTAAATGAATTGACTGTTCTTGCTTGCTTTTTTTCCTCTCGAGAACTTTCTGGACGAAATTAATTGTTTTGAATCGAGAGTCCTGAAAGTAAAAAATTAACAATTATAAAAAATCTTAAATTTTCACATGAAACCTTTATATAAATGATATCTTAAAATTTTCATGAATTTCTTGAAAAAATCATGTATTTAATTTAAATATAATCTTGCTGATTCAAACTTGTGTGGTATGTGTAAACCGGGTTTTTGTGTTGATTTCGTCTTGAATTTTTGTCAAGATCAATAGAACCCTCGACCACACACGATTAATTTTTTGCGGCATAAACTTGCAAGGGAAACGACAAGCCGTCAACATTTCTTACCAAATAATTCCCCTGCGTGCCCCAATTATTAAGAGCAACCCGGAAAAGGTTACCGACCCCTTGTTTAAGCGTTTGGGAAGACGAAAACTATAATTCTGTTGTGAAGCAAACCGTAAAGCGTGTGTGTGTTGACATATCTCGTGCTCAATGTTTTCGTACGGTGCACGAACATAGGTCCACCACATGTACTTTCATAAATTATGTAATGCACATCATATAAGATATAGATACATATTTTTTGCTCCTCGAGCGTATTTCACCAACTTCTTAAGTATAAGTACAGTAAAGCGACAAAAAAAAATCTGATATAACAAATCCATGAAACGAAACGAAAATGTCACTTAAAACAAAACAGAAATGAAAAGACTAAGTTTTCCAATATTTTTTCTCTTGATGCTCTTTTCCATTATGAAAATGCATTATTGCTACTTGATTCAAATTACGATTATCAAGTTGACTTGTAATGGTTCAGGTCAGGGTCTCAGGGGCGTAACTACCTCCGGGGCCCGTTCCGTTAGTCTCATAATTTACGTATTTTTTGGATTGCAATAGGGCCCCAAAGCACCCAGATCATTTGTTACGCCACTGACTGTAATATAAGTTTCTTGACTTGTCAGCATGATGTATGTGTATGTAGATACTTCTCGCTGCAATTCCAATCCAAAACTACTTCGTGTACGAGTCCTTTAGAGCTATTAGTTTGAAAGATAAATAGTCAGATAGGGAACGAGGAAAAGCACAATTAAACTTCGCCAATCTAAAAGCTAAAACTATTCATATACTTACGTTACCGCTAATAAAATACGGGCGCACAACGAAGTTTATCCGACATCTGCACAGAAAATGTAAGTAAGTTCTGTCCTCGCTTTTTCAAAGCTGATAAAAATATAGTTTCACAAGTGCATCAAGAAAGAAAATATGACGATGCCGAAACAACAAGCTACACATTGAAATTGGGAAAGACATTCTAAAACGTTCAACCCGTCAAACCGCGTTAGGCATGGTTAATGATTGAGATAACATAGACATAGAACATAACCTGCAAAGTAGAAACATACAAAAGGCTACTCGTACTTACAACGGTTCACAATGCCACGTAAACTAACATAACCGTAGTATAGCGTTTTGCATGTTTCTACTTCGCAGGTTATGTTCCATGTCTATGTTATGTCAATCATAAACCATGCATTAGAATTAGAAAATTGATCAAGTCTGCGATGCAGTTATTGGATCAGGATCAATTTCTTGCATATTTATAAATACTCTCAATAATAAGCGTAATAATGAGAGAATAATTATTGTATTTTAATTATTGCACATCCACATACAAACGACAGCTAACTATACGAATACCGCGATAGTCGCATCATTCAAGACAAACCAGCCACTAAACGCACCAACCGAACATGGTTTCGTACAAAAAGTACCTACCTATACATATATAAGTAATCGCTGTACTTAAATAGTAGATATTAATAATAATAGTAATGAGTTGGTGTAATCAACGATTACATTATTAGTTCGTTGACTTGTCGAGGCTTAAACAGCAAAACCGTCCATTGCCATAGCATCTATAAAATATTGCAAGGCGTTCTCACCTCGATGCGAGTTCGTTCATTGTTTAAGCATTGAACCATACTCGTAAGTTGTAAGTTTAAGTTATAAGTGTGTATATATACCGTGCGTTTATTTTACGGTCGAACATAGGAAGTCCTTTTTATTGCTAACGACACACCAACGGACGACGGGGAGAGAGTGGGGATGTGGGGCGGACGACGACACACCAGTGTGAGAGCAATTTTGATGATTATTGGAAACCGTGTTGAATCGAGATACGAGATCCTTGATCCTTGAGAAAGAAGTTAACAATTTGTGAACAATCAATTCTAACACGACAAGGAATAAAATTGACAACTGACAGTAACGACATGATCATAAAAATTAATTACTTTGATCGTGCATCGCCATTTCTATGAGTTTGACTTTTTTATTTTAGCTGCGAACATTGCATACGCTACATGCTATATGTTCGGACGTAAAATAAACGTACGGTATATTAATGTATATATTCCTGGAATATTGCATACGAAATCAAACGAATGCGCTGCAATAATGCAATTGAATTAAAACAGCAGCCTACAGCGATTACCACACTTCAGTCGTATAATAATTATAAATATCACGCTCGTGCTGCTTATTACTTACCTATATTTAATCGACGGCGACTAATTGTTTTCATTATTTATATGTATATTTTTACTTCCCGATACTATCAAGGTAGTTAAGTATAGGAAAGTATCGGATTCACCCAAAATATCGATGTTGGGGAATCTCGCTCCCGCTTCACTGAGTCCGAAAAAATGGTTTTTGGTCTGATGTGTGACATGTGAATAGAAGAGATTAGGCAGTTCTGGGCAAGACTGCAGATGGATTTAATATAGTAAACATGGAAGGCTGTATGTATTTCTTATGGACGGCTGGCTGTATGCAATCTGATCTGATGATCAGACTACATAAAGCCGCCCGTCCATAAGAAATACATACAGCCTTCAGTCTTCCATGTTAAATCTCCAGCTGTTGGCTGGCCCAGAACCGGCTAATCTCTTCTACTCAAGTGAATAAAATTCCAGTCGAATCAAGGAAAGGATCGGAACGAATTTGGTAACTGATTGAGGGTTCAGTGGAGTTGCAGTCAGATCTGCTTTCAAAAATCAGCAAAACTAGGCTCGACAATGCAAGTCGGCGACGGTCAAGTCGACGGCGCTAAACTTGACTACGGTCAACTTGGCGAAAATGAACATTTAAAGTGAAAGAACACAAAGTTTTATTGCGATGGTCATTTTGTCCGAGTTTACTGTCGTCGAATTGAGCGTCGCCGACTTGGGAACGTCGAGTTGTCGCGTACCGAAAAAATCATGTGTTTGGGCCGCGGGTTGCCGACCCCTAATTGAAACTATCGCCAAATAATGTCTCCGTAAAGAATACTTATTCAACTAATTTTCCAATGATATTTTTATATTGTTTTATATTGTTGCAACAATATAATGACTCAAGTCTTGCTCCTCGATTGCAATGATTGCAACAATGACAAGAAATATTGTTTCCTTTGATGTATAAAACATAAAACATTGTTTATTGTATGTATAATGAATATTAAATTAGGTAAACCATACCAGCGTGTTTATGTGCATCAGGTATTGAACTCAGATGATTGCGCATTAACATGTCATTAATGGCTGACTATAAAGTATAAACTATGCTTGCATTTTTATTCCTACTTTGGAAAATGCAAATATTATCTATAAAATAAACAAATAAGATACGTACATATAAGTGCAAGAACAAATTATTGTCGTAGGTTTTCTAACAAATACAGGCAACTAATTCATTGCGTAATGTACAAACTTTAGATCTCTTGTAAAATCTTCCTATCCAAATAAAAAATGCAATTCGCAATGTTATTACTTATACCTATTAGTTTAGACTTTAGAACAATGTAACTAACTATATTAAGCAATTAGCCTTTAGTTGGTAATCAATGAAGATAAATATAGAGTTGACAAGAATTGTGCAAGAATAATGATGATGAGAGACAAAAGAAGGCAGAAGGAGTGTCTCATATAGAATATTGTAAATTAACAAAACAAATCTAAATAATTAATTTGTAAAATAAATGAAAATCACATCTTAGGTTAATTAGGAACATAAAACTTTGCAAAATTAGCTAATAAAAGAAAGCTAACATTTTTGCGCTTTAAAAACAAAAAAAAAACAAGAAAAAAAGGCAAAAAAAAACCAAAAAAAAAAACAAAAACAAAACAAAAACAAAAACGAAAAAAAAAACAAAAAAAACCAAAAAACAAAAAAAACGAAAAAAAAAACAAAAAAAAATATATGAATTGATGAAGTGAAGATTGTCGTTGAGACTATTTTTTACCTTCGCCCATGGTAGGTAATATGGATTCAGTTGAATTATGGAAACTCACCTGCAAGACAATAAAAGAAAACTTTATTAATTTAAATCAAACAATTACATCAAAAATACTGTTTGATTCTGAATCAACATTTCACCCGGTTATAGATAGAAATGTTCTATTCAATTAGTGCGCGCAGAGCGCTATTTGAAGAGGTGCTTACCTTTTCTAATAACATAAATCATGAATAGGCAATTTGATTTACTCACACTTCACAGGAAAAATGAATGACTTTCATTTTGAATCACTCTGATGACGTAACAAAGTGTTATAAACCACAATTGAGATCAAATCAATATTCGGAAAAAATTAAAAAAGGAAACAATTGATTGAATGATTCTATATTTGGCGTAATATACATACAAGATTATTGCCAAAAAACGGAACACCCAAATATTTCAATTTTCAGAATAAAGCAACCACCCTGTATATTATAATTCTAAAATTGTTCTAATTGTAGCTAACTTCCATCATCAAGAAAGCTTTATTTTAATTTTTTTGTTGAAAAATCCAACGGTTTAAGTAATATTTTCGTTTTACGGTTTTTTGACAACCCTGTAGACTCAAAGATAACGCCCCAAATTAATAAAGGCAGGTACATTCGTGCAAATAATTGTTTTTCAATAAATTTCCTCACATTTATTAGGTTTCAAGTAATATAGATAATAGGAAGTGCTACACCTAACAGTTTATACGATTTCGAATTGTTATTGTAAACTCATGACGTAATATTATTTCGACTTGAATAGATGCTTTCCTTTTGACATTATCTACACCTCAACTGCTCCCAGACAGTGCAGACGATCGTCTTTTCGATTAAAAATTACATTAAAACTGCGAGCGCACTTCCACTTTTCATCTGCTCCTAAAATTAGGCAGGTACAGAATTGCTTCATGAATGAACCCAACTACGACATACCTGTGCCTAAGCTAGTTCAGAGCTGCTAAATTTATCAAATCGAAAGCAGCTTATAATACTATAAAGCAATCGTTGTTTTTTTAACAGAGAGATATACGTGTTCTACTTTTCTTATAAAATGTAGAACTTCTTTTGCTTACACATGTAAAAATTACGATTTTCCTACTGCTAGTAATAACATTACAAATGCTTTGTTTCCACTTTAAATTTGTTAACAAATAATAAATTTATAAATAAAAGAATTATTTTTATATTTGTTCTCATTTTTACTTTCCGGCCACATACCGAAGGTATGTAGGTATAGGAAAGTAAGGTGATCATGAAAAAATTAAAGTCATATTTTTCCCTGATTCGTGGAGATCCGTTGACCCCAGGTCAAATATCGGCTTTTTGGTCTGATGTGTGTGTAACAAAATTGCGGGCAAACCAATTAACCTATGGGGATGAAATTTGGCATCTGGGCAGATGACCATCTAGCTTGAACCTGGAGTAAATATAAACCATATCGACAGGTAAAGAAAGAAGTTATTGGCTGTTAAAATATTAATTTGCGCATAACTCTCTAAATACTGATTTTAGCAAAAAACTATCAATATGTTGTTCGAATCGAAGGTGTTTCACCTTTCTTACAAGGTTCGCCAAAAAAATTTCTTCTTGGGCTAATGGATTGGTAGATATGTGCTACTATTTCAAGAATCCAATAACAATCACCATCATAAGAAGAATAGAATAGAACAATGCTGCTCCCATCACGCTGACACACTGAATTGACAATATAAACTTCAATATTGAAATTGACGTTAAATGTCATCGAAATTAAACAATTTTCATTTTACAATCAGAATTACTTTTAAGATAGACGAGTTCTACAAAATCGTAATGTATATGGCCGGAAAGTTGTGCAATGCGAATTTAACGCACCGAATTTTTTTTTAAATTTTAATAATTAAATAAACCATTATAATGTAGAAAAATATGAAAGAATAAAAAGGATATAGACAATTGCCAATCAAGAATCAACAAGATATGATTATGAATATAGGAAATTAAATAATTAAAATCTATTTTAGCAAGCCCTCGAGGTTTCTTTGGAATAACTCATTTTTGTTTAAATTAAATTTTGTTTCTAATTTCAATCAACTCTGGAATAAGAAGAACAAAGAAACGGGTGAAATAAAAATAAAATATTATGTCAATTATTATTTTATGCAAATGTAGTATCTTTCAAGAATACACTTAAAGTTAAGAGAAAACTTAAAATTCGCCAGATTATTTAATTATTGATGTTTTATTGAAACACCCAGCCAGAAATAAATCCCACAGCCTTGCGTTTGTAATAACTATAAAACGCTATAACAAAAAACCTAATTTCCTGCGTAGAAAAAACAAACATTAAAAACATAGGCATTACTGTCATTAGTGCTATTATACGAGCACGCAATTATCATCCGAGAACGGTCAAATACACATAGAGGCAGTAATATTAGAACGCAAAAAATCAAGCTCTTGATTTGTACCATTCTTAACTCATTCTGATAGTATATTTAACCAATAAGACTTATTGATTGAAAAAAATTGAAAGATTTGATTATTTTGTGGTAGGCAGCCCAAACTGACAATTTGATTTAGCTGCTGTGAGCGCAGACAGTTGTTAGTTTGTGTGCCTAGATTAAAAAATCCAACATTTTCAATTTTCTTTCTTTACTTAAAAATATGATTTTTTGTGTTGTTAAATTTGCAACAGAAGGCGCATTAACAAGAGTTTTAGTTTGTTATGGTGCAAATCAATATGGCGGACCAGTGGCACCATATTTGTATATACCTTCCCTTTAGGTATATTATAACTCTATGGATAGTTTCAATAATGATTGAAAGCTATATTATGTAAGTCGAAATAACACATGATAATTATTATTTCAAAGATTAATTAGTTTCCGCCTCAATTAACACAGTTGGTGGTAACATTAAGTGCTTTATGAAATTTTACGCATTTGAAATTGTTTTCAATTATATTTTGCCTCGCCAATAGTATATACAAATTATTCTCTGAAATAATTTATAAAGTTATGTAACCTAATCGAAAACGACAAAAAATATATTCGAAAAATAACAAGTTTTCCCTCCATATAGGTAGAAATATTCATTAATCATAAACCAAGTCGATGGTACTTATTACAATCCTGCATTTTCAAAGGAAAATTTAGTGATAACTAATCAGATTTTTCCTTTTCATGTTTAAAAATTGGTTGATGCGTTCTTCGTGCTGCACCAACAGAATTTTGGATGGCGTGTCCTAACTATTTGTATTCGTGGAATAGAGTAGAGTGGAAAACAAGAATTACTAGTAAAAGCATTGAACATAGAACGAGAAAGAAAAAGATGAACTGAAGTGTTGCGTTATGGGTATACATTTTATGCAAGTTCTGTTGCATAAAATGTTTGAATACCTATACCCTATTTTAGATATAATAAACCAATTTAACTCACTACGCAGAGTCATATGTTAAACGGTCAAACGTCTGACGTAAGTAACACGCGAGGTTACTAATAGAACAACTTCAAAACGTATGCAACCCAAACGACAATTACGAGTAAAAGCATTGAACATAGAACGAGAAAGAAAGAGATGGACTGAAGTGTTGTGTTATGGATATAAATTTTGTGCAAATTCTGTTACATAAAAAATTCAAACATGTGCGTGCAAAAAGTACATTCCGTTATGCCATAGATAAAAGTTTTAACATAATGGAATTCGATTTAATAACGGACAAGGTCGTAAGAACCGATACCAAAAAGTTAAAATCGCAGTAATTTATTTTTGTCGAAATTTAGCTATATAGCTTGCTATACAATGTCGGAAAATATAAAGGCAAGAATTATACTCGAACTTTTCAAATTGTGAATTTTAAGCAAACCTGTAAATACTTTTACCAAGTGATTTAAATTAAACTAAATTTCATAAAATGAATGAAAATGAACGAAATTATTAAATTTAAACTAACTAAATTTGCGTAACTAAAATGTAAAATTAAAAAATTCCGTTCCTTGAATATTTCATTTAAGTATTTTATTTTATAAAAATTGCGATTAACACAAAGTATATTGTTTGTTAAGTCATATTCAAGCTTTATCTACATAGGAAATTATTGTTTATGCGACAAACTTTCAAACGAACCTTTATTTTCGTTCATATCGTTCGATGTTCATGCTGATTGTGATGATATTAACGGTAAACATCGTCATTAAATTCGACATTTGGAACGATTTCGTATCCTAACATGAAATTGTGAATGTTATCTACCATTTGAAAAAAAAAAAAATGAAAAAAACATCAGCAATAAAGACTTTTGAAAAAACGACGATATTCTTGTTTACTCCGACTCCACATTTCTGATATTTTTGGGGTAAGTTAGTGCAGGGCGGCGATGGTACGTGCCACTAAACACTTTCCCAGAGGCATAACTATAGCAAACAAAAACGACAAAGCAAAAAATATAGAAACTAACTTTATACGTACTTGTAAAGAATCGATCACTAACTAATGACGGTAATTTATTTAAGTTATATTCACAAATCTCACCCATTCGCAAAGTGGAAAATGCAGGGAAAATTACGTTAAATGGACAGTAACAAGGCCCAAGGCTTTAACTTTGAAAAGCTAAAAATATCATTTGAAGAAATTTTACGGACAAAGTTTGTTTAAAAAATCATAAAATTATAGTGCGTTTGCGGAACAGATTCCGTAAGTACATTGCGCAGTACATTATGTGCATGCGCATCAACCAGTTTCACGCGTTAAACATTAAAAACACGCGCGAGAATTTAAAAAGATGAAATAAAGTCGTTCTTAATCAAAATTCCAGCAGAAGATTCAAACTTGAGCGGTTTGACAAATACGTGCAACCAATAGCAACCATCAATTCAAATTTGCAGCGCATTTGTGGAAGGAGCACCTACTGACTGTGTTCGGCGAACGCAGTATATTAGAACTGTACAATGAAAGAAATCATTTCAATGCATAATAAATTAAGCATAAAACAAACTGAATTCGTTGGAGCAAGACATTAGGTTAAAACGGCTCATAATTCACTGAGCCAGCGTTATATTTGTAAGTAAATTTAAATAAAATTTCATTATTCTATTTCAAATCTTCTAATTCCTCTTTTCTCAATTCTATTAATGTTTTAGAGTGATAGTTTTATGTATAATTATTCGATACAATAAGTGCAAAACAATAGTAGCAATGGAGATTCGTCTAACAGCGAGCAATACAGGGGCGGATCGAGAAACCGAAGGGCCGGTTGTTTGGGGGGCAGCTTTTTTCTATCGCGTATTTTTTAATTATTTTTACTAATTAAAGGGCCGCTGCTCTTAAATCCCCCTGACCGATTTCATAGTTCAATCCGCCCCTGGCGCAATTATTTATTGGTGCGCATTGTGCCGGCAACAGAAAACTTACTTGATGTTTATGCATTTTTTTACGAAACCTAACTTGTGCCTCGCAAGTCATAAATCATTTCTGCACCGATTATTCCAAAGGTTATAAATTTTTTCAGTTTTTCTTTTAATTTGGGATCGCAAAAAGTCAGGAAAATATTTTTAGGAATATAAAGAAGACAAATTGAATCCGAAGGCGTTAAAAAGGAATGATAAATTAAGAAACAAGAACAATAGAATAGAATAGACAATATATAAAAACTTCATAGTTGAAAGGGGAAAAAAATTAGGCCAATTCAAAGAGTTAAGGGTAAGAGTTAAGTCTATAATCACACAATTTTTTGAAACTCATAAAAATCCTAAAATTTTTAGAGAAAGATAGTCGAAAGTATAGCGAACACTGGATTTAGATACGCTTGAATGAACAAGACCTGTACCTCGATTTCTGATTTATATTATTAACGAATATGAAATAAATTGGATTGATATAAACAATAAAAGTTTGATCACCCACCATAATACCGTTTTTCTTCAATGGTGATTTATTTACATTCACAATTCACCTTCAAAATTCAAATTTGTTTATTCATCGTCAGAAAGAGAATTCAACAGAGTTCGAAATCTTAATTTGCCTAAAATTCACACACGTCAAAAGATAATAAAAGTGAAACAATTTAATAACTACCTTAAATATATGTTAAAATATAATATCAAAAACCTTGAACTCACACACACACACACACAAACAAAAATATATACTTAAAGTAATTATGACATACCTATACATATACAACATGTATTACGACATCAAAAACCAACGAATAATATTCCAAACATTCATTGACGTCAGTATTCTTCATTTTAATTGATTTGCACATAAATTAGACACTTCACGGATATTATTTTTGGAAATAATAATCGTAATAAACTGAACCATAAAAATATTAAATCCCAGTTGACCTTGAAATTTTCTTAAAGGTCATTGAGTTAAACAATGGAGATATCCAAAACAGTTGATCATCATCCTTAATTTCAACTATTGGAGTATTGTGTATTCAGTTTCTCTTATGCATTTTGCCCAACAGCCAATTGACATTGACAACGTTGTGGAGGATATCTCCCTCCACACCCACTATTGAAATTGACAGCGCTCTACGTTGTGGAGGATATCTCCCTCCACTCCCACTATTGAAATTGACAGCGCTCTGAATTTTTCTATCAGAAGGAACTCACGACAGTGAAAATTACAGGTGAAATTAGACAAAAACTTTAATACTTGAATAATAATAAGAAGAAATCATTTGATTTTCGTTTCCATTCACTAATAATTTACCAATTTATCGTCACACTGGTTATCCTTTTGCAGATTGTCACAATATCTTAACAATATTATTCAAAATATACACGCACTACAAATATTTCTATTCATTTCGTACCTATACTTCCGGTTGACGAATTGTTATTAAATTAAATAGACAATGCTGTACTACTACGTGCCACTGGAATGAATAATAAGCCAGAGAGTTTAATTTCTAATAGAATGGCTACTAACGTCAAATGTTGAGATTTTGTGAACAACATATTGGTCACCGATCACCAAAATACCTGTGCCATGTATGTTTCTGATACCAGCGCCCTCTTACTAATTTTCTAGATATTCAATTTGCATTACTACTGACAAGAAAGTGAGCATGATGGCCGCAATTTGTTAATTCATAAGTAATCCGCATGGTGCGTAAAGCATGGTTCATGTCATGATTGACATAACATAGCCATAGAACATAACCTGCAAAGTAGAAACATACAAAATGCTATACTACGGTTCACTATGACACGTAAACTAACATAACCGTAGTGTAGCATTTTGCATGTTTCCACTTGGCAGGTTATGTTCTACGTCATGTCTATGTTATATCAATCATGAACCATGCATTATAGTGTCTATGTAAAAATACATGGAATATATTAAGTAACCTCTCTATTACCTATTACATTCTCTGTAAAAATCAGACTTCATTGCGTAAAAATACAAATACACTTCTGACCTGAGCTTAGTATACCTAACCTATACATACTGTGCGTGGTATTTCAAAGTGTTACATGGGAATTCACATGGGAAAATTAATAATGCTGATGGTTGCTCTCCAGAAGACCGTATCACTTTGATTTTTTTGCACAATATTTGTCAACCTATTAACCACATTCTCTGCGAAAATTGGCATCCCGAACGAATTTTTTCAATTGTAAAGATCAAAAAGGAATTTCAATTAAAAGTGCGTTTAAACGTCCCGCGTGTAAGAGTCTCAGTTACGTATGCAACCCAATATACATCGCTATTTAAAACATCACTTTGTCACTTGGATTTATCATTTTCTTTTTTATTGTATTAACACTACCTATGGCAGTCAATAAAGGATTATAATTCGGTTGATTGAAGATTATGAGCGCTTTGCCCCTCGTATTAAAGTTTTACAATCGTAACTTTTTCTTCTACACTTAAATTCACTTTTATGATTCTGATCTTTAATTTTAAAATCAAGTATAAAATACAAATTTTGAAATCGAGGTTAATTTGAAAACAAAGTGACGTTTTAAATAGCGATGATGTATATTGGGTTGCATATGCAAGTGAAACTTTTACACGCGGGACGTTTAAACGCACTTTTAATTGAAATTTCATTTTGATCTTTACAATTGAAAAAATTCATCAGATTTATAAGTCTCCATAATAAAGGTTTCAAATATTCGGGTAGATCCAGGCTTCGCAATAAATATTGAACCTAGAAACAATATTGATTAGACGGTGAATGTGCAAACCATCAGTGACATAACACTGCGACTAGTTGATCAAGAAGGACGTCCTGTAAATTTTAGAGGAAAAACAATTGTTAAACAGTTAGAACAGTTTGGGATGCCAATTTTTGCAGAGAATGTAGTTAATAGGTTGACAAATACTGTGCAAAAAAAATCAAAGTGATACGATCTCCTGGAGAACAACCATCAGCATTATTAATGTTCCCATGTAAATTCCCATGTAACACTTTGAAATACCACGCACGGTATAGTTTTTAAAACACGAAAAATAGTAGTTCACCTAACAAGTTTAGAAAGGTATTCAATTTCTCACGAGCGCGATAATTTGAAGCACGAGACGAAGTCGAGTGCTGCACATCGCGCGAGTGTGAAAGTGAATGATTTGCTAACTTTGAAGCTATGCCGTTCTAGTCAG
>JARJEB010016466.1:0-19320 GCA_030264535.1 Liometoxenus newtonarum | reverse complement strand
ACCTAACAGAGTTTAATAGATGACCGGACAGATGGCAGCACTTGTTTAGCTTGATATGAGTTGTAACACGTAGACGTTGCCTATCTTTATTATTCCTACAATCAACGTTTTTACGGAATCATAGTAATTTATCCTTGTGATAAACAACTATTATATGTACTGCACCATGGTGTGGTGTACTTAGTTTTAAAACAAGTTAGTTTATAAAGTGACGTGACTGACGAACGGTGGTAACCATTAGACCGTTGTTAAACTTGATGGATAAACGCTAAGCTCTTAGAAGCATATTGGCAGTCTTTGGAAAAATAAAATTGATTGAAAAATAGAAAAATTTAAGTTTTCAATATACAAATAAATTTTATCGTTAGCAAACAAATATTTAAAATTAAACAACCCAATTAAATTGTGTACTTATTGGCTGGAATACTTTTTACAATGTCTATTTATTTCTTTATAGAAACACTCTGTGTGTCGTTTTCGTGCTTTAATTCTTTGTCTGCTTGGTCCTTCGCAATTTCCTATCTTGTGCGAAGCTTAACGATAAGTCTATTCTAACGATGCGCTGCTTTACGTTTACCATCAGTTACCACCAGCCAGGATATAAATGCACGAAGAACGCGCAAACATGCACCACTCACAAGTTATCATGCACACATGAACAGCATGAAAATTATGAAAATACACATCAATGGAAGCGATGAAAACTCCAACCGATCCGCTAACCGGCTAACCGTACCAACATCAAAATTTACATAACGAATGCTTTCGTGATGCAAATATAATGCTTCAAACTGCACAAAAATTATTGCATAAAAAGCGCATGAATACAGTCAAACAAGCAATAACTTATCCAATAGCCTAACCGAACTGCATAACATTCATTCATTGTGCTTTATTGATGACATAATTCTTTTTAAAAGTTGAAAAACTTTTTCTCAAGCTCAAGCCGCTCTTTATAAAGAAAAGCATGCATTACTTGCATAACTTACCAATATTTATAGGAAAAGTATAAATGCATGCATATTTTATATGCACGAAACATTTTTCCTATAAAATCCAAAGAATAAAATAGTGAAATGCACAATAGGAATATTACATATTTTCAGTTCGTTGTTCCTTTAAAAAGTTGAGTCCAATAATGTTACGCTTCTAATAAAGATGGATGAAAGACTTTATAAACGCTTTATCGTTAATGAAATCTCACAAGGAAAGAAGAGGAAACAAGGAAGCAACTTTTAAATTTGTAATACAGGGTGAACTTTAATTCATTATCTAATATTTCGAACAACACTCCAAATGTAAAAGTTTTTTATGCACTTTGTGAGTTTATTGATGGCAAAATAAAGTTTTTCAATCGGAATTGATAATCGCAAACGTGGCGGCGCGGCGTGGGCAAAACATTAAACATTCAGGATGCAAGCCATCGAAGAATGGATCGAAGACGATCGGATCGTGACTCATCCTTAGGCGTCTGGACGAATCCTTGCCGTAAGCGAATTCTAATAAAATTCGCTTTCCCTATAAATTTTACTATATCTACACTACGACAACTATACAAGTTCTATTACTTTGGAATCCTTACACAACCTATCGGTACTAAACTATATGGTACAAATAGATAGCTTATTTCTTTCTATGTCACTTCCTGTTTTTACATTTTGTATTCTAGGATAGAAACGAACCGAGATACTGGGAGGAAATGGGAGATGGGAGTTTATTTGCATTTCGAAACGAATGGTGTGCTGACGAATCGTTAGGACCGGAAAATGTATTTTCGATTTTTATCGACTCCACATTTTAAATATTCATAACAAAGTGTGGTACATGCAAATTTTTTTGGAAGTCATTTCCAAATTTTAAAAATATCTGGGAGTTTAGAATATAACAATAATTTTAGACAAAGTTCAATTTGAAATAAAACTTTTCTAAAAGTTTTATTAGATTGTACGTTCTTCAACAATTTTTATTGCGATATTGCCACATATTCTTATTCCAATGTTACCCATTTCGATATTGTATGGATCTCTGTAAAGTTATAACGAAATAAAGACTAAGAAAGATTTCGAATAAATTTATTGTTGCAGAAAACAAAGAATAATCAACAGTTTGTCTTTAAACAGTCAAAGTTACCCTTTTTCCAATTAGATTTTACAATTAAGTGTTACAGATTTTATATACTCTTTACCCATATTAGTCTGCTTGAAAATTATATAACAAAATTTATTTAATTCGTTAAGAAGTTTTTACATTTAAGCGAGACAGCATTAATTTATGTTATTGTACCATTTAATTATTTTGTTTGTAATTAGATCGTATAACTTTGTCTCGTTAATCTTTCTAATTCATGACCAACATTAACTGGAAGGAAGAAGGTGCATTAAATATATTTGTGAGACAACTAAACTAAAACTCATCCGAAGTGTGCACTAAAATTTTAACTTTTCTTTCTCGACTTTAATTAATTTGTTACAAAAAAATATACTTTTGGGCATAAATCTGCCTTGTAACGCACCCTATACACTCGTAACCTACCCTATACAATCACAACGCACCCATGACATACGTCAATCGGAATGATCTTCGAAGATACATTGACTTCGTTAATACCTGTAATTTATTTCGCTTGTCTTATTATGTTTTATTCGGAATGTATGATTAAAGCAGGGCCGTCCAAATCAAGACAGAGTATGAAAAGAAAAAAAGTTTTATAAAGCGCGATAAATGTTGATAAGATTATAACTTATAACAATGATTAATATGAAAAATATTTATTTTATTCAATTTTACTTTACACTTTGTTGTAATAAGTAATTCGTTCCGGAAGTTACATTTAAGTAAAATCCGGTGCCACGCTAAAATTAAAGAAAACTTTATTATCGGTATATGAAGTAAATTAGACTTAATATTAGTTCGTCCTGAGTCCTGAAGTTTAATGCTCTCTATATACCTAAGTTATTTTTCTTACTTTTATTTCTTTTTAACTTCTAAAACAAAGTAAACTAAATTAATACTTACATTTCGTGCTGACCTATAAAATCAAGAAAAGGTACAACCGTACAAAGAAAATGCATTCACAGTTTCAAAAATATTTCTTTAATAAGTTAAATGTAAACAGTAGTCCATAATCAGAATAATATGTCTGGAGGTGATTAATTATTCTGTACATGAAGCAAACTTTAATTGAATTTATAAGGGCGCCCTCTATGTATAGTTTCCCCATACTCCTTTTCGCCACTCGTTTTCTTGAAGTTAGCTGCAGGGCCGGATTAATATTTTCATATGCGTATTGGCGGCTCAAGTCCAAGGCTGAACTTGAATTAATGGGCATTTTGGTAAATTCTGGCTTCTGCTCTAGGAAACAAGTAATCTGAACGGTTTTTTAATAAGTCAGTTTTTTCCCTTGTTAGTAGATAGGTAAAGTGCCTTCTGGACCAAATTCCCATGTAATTTTAAGGCGGCCTAAAATATACATTTCAAGGTCACTTTCCGTGAACGAAGGTTAAGGCTGACCGGGGGCTAAGAGGTGTATTTAATATATTGCTGTTATGAACGTTACGTGTTTAATACAATGCTGTTAAGAACATTGAATGTTTTTAACAGCAACGTTTTGGGAAACGAAACCAACGCGAATGAATTCATTTAGTTTCATTAAGATGTGCTTGTAGTGTTGGTAACTCGCTATTTTATGTTCTAAAATGTAAATTATTCGGCTGATCGTCACAAGAGCATATATACGAGTACATTACTGGATGGTACCTATGCGTGGATGCCAAATAATAAACGATTTAATAAATAAATTCGAATCATAAATCAACTGACACAACAACCCAACGACGTTTTAATGTTCAATAGCTGAATGCAGACAGTTTACGCAAAATGTACACTTCACGTTCCCATGCATAGTGAGAATTATATTTTTGTAATACATAAAACGATCACTAATTGATAACTTTTCATTTTCGCTGCTTTTGCATTTGTGCCATTGTGCCATTTGGACCTGTTGTTGTTTTTTTACATGACATTTTAAAACATTTTGCATTTTATGAATAATGTGGATTTGCACAAATTAAATTTTGCATCTGCATGAGTTATAACTATAATTATAGTAATATTTAATTTTTGTTTCAGGTGAGTTTATTCATTACGTTTCATTAACGGCTTGAATTTCAAAAAATATATGAAGCATGAATGCATGAAGGTTTATATATTTAAATAATGCTTCTGAAAACTAGAAAACGTAAAGATAAAAGTAAAAAAAACCTCTTAACGACAACAGATGGTTCGTATAAAATAATAAAACGGACAAAATACGAGGCATTGTATATAGTTATCGTGAAACTGATAACGTTTTTGATGTTCTCTATTCTTTCCACATTATATACCTACATATATTTTCAGTTCATGCATTTTGCTCGTTTTCTATATCAGTTGTGGTGTAATATGGCGGAATGCTAGAAGGAAGAGCCAAATGCAATAATAAACGAGTGAGTGTCGCGACGCCTCGTACCATTTATTATATTAATAACGGTGTGGTCGTTGTGTTGCGGTTTATTTTTCGAATGGTAGACGCTCGCGATGTTAAAATGAGTCCGACGCTTGCTTATACTTGCCGGCAATGAGAGGGTTATATTGGTGGCAAATAATGGCAGCAACGTTTTGGCACGGTACTGCACTCGTAACAACAACCACCAGCCGATATAATGAAAGTGGCGAGCCGGTATTATTTATTCGAAAGCAAGGCGGCGATAAGTGTTGATGCATGGCCACGAGTGTTCTTTCTCGCCTTCAAAGAACGCCACCCCATCGCGAATAGTTAGTTCGTTTGCCATTTTATAATGCCAAGGGGAATAGACTTGATATATCAGAGCTTCATATAGATACCTATCTATATGGTGTAAGACGATAATTATTTTAAAATTTCATTGCATTGCTCCCATTTTTACTATTTTATAACCAGAGTTGATTTAACTCGAAAATAAAAGGGAAGACCCAATTTAAGATAGCTTATGGTGTGATATTCTTCAGTACGGATATTAAATTGGGTCTTTTTTTACTTCTTCAAGGTAATGTATCGTGAACTTCCCGACTCGGGACTCAAAAAGGATATTTTATTGTTTTTACCCAAACGCATTTGCCCGGATCGGTCCCATTATCAAGCATAAACTTCAAACTTGACTGTTTGACAAATACGTCCAAATGCTTACCAATGGCAACAGCCAATTCAAATTTGGCGCCCATTTGTGGGAGGAGCACTTACTGAATGTGTTCGGCGAATGCAGCAGCGTCAGTTAATTTGTTCAGACATTTTGTACAGATTTGTTTGCAATTTATTGATCTTCTTGTTCGTTTTTAATTGACTTGTTTCTTTCTCCTCTGGTTTAGATAGTCTTAACATTGAGTAATTTTGAACTTGATTGTATGTTTGTACGGTTCGGTCTTTAATTAGATTTTCGAGTGTTTGTACTGAACGGCATCGTTTGCTTAACACGCAAACTCACAAAATGTGTAGTAGATACCCCTTTCGAGTGCAACGAAAAGTCAAACTGGTTGGGTCTTGCTTCACCGTATTCCTTTCCTGGCCAGGCTTGAGGCAGCATGAGAGCATGAAGCTTGAAGCAGCCAAAGCTAAGCATCACAAGTAAGCTGGCAAGCACCTAATGGCATTGAGAAAACCCAAAGTCCTGAAGTCCTAAAGCCTTAAAGTAGGTTGAAGTGTTCGTTGCATGTAACGTTTGGCCAATTTAATTCTCGACTGAACTAGACTCACGGTTTTCTTAGGTTTTCCATTGCTTTACAGTTTACACCACACCACGAACCAGATATTAAAGTTCGAAATTTTTAATTATCATTTTTTTTTTGTAACTAAGTCTTATTTTTCGATTTAATTGTTTGTTTTAATTAAAAAATTAGATCTGCGATCAACCAGATTTTCAAAAACTCATGAACATAGATATTATAAATTTAAACTTTTGAAAATCATTTTTAATTAAATCTGGAACTTTTCATCTATTTTAACATTTGATAATGCAATCCAAATTTAATTTGAAACTTTTTTTATACAAAAGGTAATCCTCAGTTATACAATCTGTTGATGTTGTTGTTGTTCTGTTCTGAAAACATTGAAACAATAGCAATCTGCATTTATTCGAGTTGTGTAACCTATACAATAGGGTGAATACAACTAGATCCCAAGGGTCCACTCGTGTGGTTCATGGTTTTCATTCTTTTCTCTTTGCTTTCCTGTTCTCTTCTTATTTTCCCGATGGGTGCCCAGCTCATCCCAGTGTCTCTTTGTCTCCACTCGACTCTTGTCTTTGACTCGTGTGTATCCATGTCATTAAATGCACGTATGCAGTGATGGACTCGTTGTGGTTGGGATTGTTTTTCCTCCCTTAGTGAGTTGCTCAGAGCACAGACGTATTACAACATAATTGTTATTGCGGGTCATTTCATTGTTCTTTCACACTTTGTGATTGTGTATTCGCATTTAGCATAGAAAGAGTACCAACGGCACTTTTGTCGCTCTGTATTTGTAGATTCCTGTAATTTTTTCAGGAAATGGTTGCCTACTCTTGACTATTTAATTCGTATCACTCAGTATAAACTTTCAAAACCTTATTCTTAGGGGTGTACTGCTACTTATGCTTGGGCGTGTTCAATTACAAGATACTAACGTTACAGATACCTTTCTTGTTGTATTTCAGGTTATATAATAATATTAGATGGCTGAATCTTCAAGTAGGTTACAGTTACAGTTACACAATATCGACCACAATCCTCTTTCATAAATGCTGTGAATCTAAAGAAGAATTAATTTGTTTGCAATCAAACAAATTCTAAGATTTGGAATAATGAATAGAAATAATCCTAAATTGTAAACTCAGAGAGAAAGTATCAAGGATTTTTTTGTGGTAAATTGTTCCAGAAGAGAAGTTTTGCTGAAAACTGTAAAATGTTAATCTGAATCCTTTAAATTTCATTCCTATCTTTTTTTAGACATTAAAATTTAAAATTATACAATTTTGAAACATTTAACGTAGTTATCTTTGGTATATCTCTATTGGCCAGTTGTTGCCAGTATTGTTGCTACCATTTTGAATACGTTTATGCTAAAGCGGTTTAGACCAATTCTAACCATTTGGTTGCATCTATCTACAGTAAATATTTTGAATGTAACAGTCGCGCACACACAAAATGCTGTAAGCCCATAAACGTTCGCTCCGGTTAAATGTACTATAACGTCCATAACATTCTCCCAACCCTAAAAGTATCGTAGTGCAACTAAATGCACGCAGTAAGTATCCGGTTGCACTAGGTTAGGGGTCGGCAGACTTTACAGTGAGAAGAGTCAAGTTGTGAAGCAAACATGATAGCGAAGGTATCACGCGCACTGCTTTTGCAACACCTGCAGCTCCACCAGCTAACGAACCTAATGCACTGATCCAGCGAATATTGGTATTAGAGGAACAATACCTCCTGTTTTCGGTAAGGGAATAATTCGTGCTGTACTTTCTTCCTTCCACCTACTGATTATACGGCAGTTTTATTTATTTAAAAGTTAGTCAAAACGGTAACCTTGCATTGCTTTTGAAAGCTTTGTTATGTCAGAGTTAATGTCTGCAGCCACGGTCTGCCGACCCCTGCACTAGTGTAATGTCTGCATTATTTCCGACGATTTCATCCGAAATTCTCTCTACGTAGCCTTTTGTTAATTACATTGTTAATTCGGAATTAGTTTAATAATCGTTCTCATTTCGGTAAATGTTCCTTTTGAATTAAAATATTATCAGAAAATTTAAAATTATGTAAGAACTTTATTGTTCTTAATGATTTAGTTACATTGCGACTTGGAGTGGAGTGGAGGGGAGAAAACAGCAAAATGCCATCAAAGAAGCAAAAGCTTAATTATTCATTTATTCGTTTCCTGATGTGATATGGCGTTTGTTTGTATCTACTTTTTGCGTTATTTTTCTTCGGCTGTTCCTGATGTGCTGGTAATATTTACATTGTGTCCTACTTATTTACTGTACTGCTCGAGGCTTTATGATAAAATAAAGAAAATAAACTAACGCATAATATAAATCTAAAAGAATTGCTCTGAGGAAAGCACGAAAACGTAACCAAAAAGATCAAGGAATTAAAACGCTATAAGTTAAAAAGCAGGAAAACAAAAACAGGATTTAGGGATAGATTTAATAAAGGAATGACAATGAGGGCGTAGAGTACAATACGGCCAATGACCCTATTTTTTGAGAATACACAAATGCTGTACATAACACGCAGCTCTCTAATGTTTTTATCAGTTGGTCACAGTAATTGTTCTTCCCGGTTTTTCTGCGCTTTTTTCCCTTTTTCTGACGATCTTACTTCGTTATCTGTATTCACAATACATCGCTTATTGTTCTTTCTAATGTGTATATCAGACATTTTGTTCCTCTGAGTCTGAGATACTCATTTGCTTTGTTCTTCGTTCTGCTACACATTTCTCCCTCCGGAATCTTTCCATTTCCACATTTGTGGGGTTTTGTTCTTGTTTCATCTATTTTGTCTATAACGGTCTTTAGTCCTTACTGTCCGTACTGTTTGTGATGCATCTATTCTATTTGTTAGGTTAGAATGTCGCACTTCCGGTTCTAGTCTGAGTCTCACGACTCACTTCGACTCTCTTTTACATCAGACTCCGCTTCTGTCCGTGTTCGTGTTCTAACTTTCAGTGTTTTGCGTAGAATGTTCATGTTTATGTGTTCGTGCGTTCATGCCCGTGTCCTCCAGTCCGTCCATTCGTTACCGTTACTGTCCCTCGTGTGCGCGCCGGCTAAATGTGTTTTGTTAGTTTTACTCTTAGTAATTGTATAGTCAGGACGCATTACGTTTGCCTTCCCCCGTAGACAACTAATTTATTCTTCTTTGTATGATAGTATCCTAAATTTCAACAACGCTCATGAGTAACGCTAACTTCGGAGTGATGTGACGCAGTTCCCCATTCGCATTTCCATTCTCAACTTCACAGATTCTCATCAGCCATCACAAAAATGTGTTATTTCGGGGTATTCCGGTATTGTCCTTAATTTAGTATCTAAGAATGAGGCACCCAAAAAAATAACGAATTTGTAGAATCTGAGTCATCTTCGTCGGCATTTCTTTCATGTAAAATCTTTAACGAGCCCTAATCCTAATCCTTAATCCCGTAGCAGAGCATGGCCCCTTCTCCAAAATTTGAAATCTACCCTCACTAGTTATGGCACATCTCTTAATACCCTGTGACAAATTTTTCCATCGCCGCTTTATCAACACACCCTACTCCTGCCCTTCTCCGCATCATTCCTTTGCGTAAGTAACCCCGATTACGTCACTCTGTCTGAGTAATTACAACGACCCGTATGGAAAACAACCCTCGATGGTATTGCTTTAACCATTGTAGAAACAGGAAAGTGTGCTAGTTAACGCCTAAAACCTAATCTGCCAGTGTTTCAAATTCTCTCACATGTTCTCTTCTGACATGTAAAATCTAAACTAACATCTACATTTAGTGCTCCGCATTCAATGTTAAGAGTAATTGAAGTAGAATGGTAGGGATATGGAGTATTGGGGAGGTATTTCCCTTTAAATTAGACACACTTTGGGGTTAGTTTAATTAGTTTTAATTGTCTCGAATTAACTCAAAATATACAATACATATATACTTACACTTTTGCGAGCAATGTGTAAGTAAATGTTTCATGTTACATTCATTGGTGTAGCATAACTTGAGTTAACTAACGGCGTGTGGTTTTAGAACTTGGAGTGTGAGTATGAAGACATGTTTAGAAACTTGAGAGTCATCGTGACGTTACTTACTTCATGCAGCCAAAAGTCTCAGGAAGATCTGAGATGGAGCAACCTTTACAAATCTTAGAATGGCATTCCATGGGAATTCGTGAGTACTCACGGTACTTCTTTATTAGCTCAAATTCTCCTTATACAACTCAAAAGCAATAGTAGCTGGGAACTAATCATGAGTGTACAGAATGTTTATATATTTGTTGGGATGCCTTGACTTTGAACTTCAAAGATTTCAGTATTCTCTCTGAATAGGGCTTGAAATAATTCACATAGTTTCTGTTTTCCCTTTCTTAATTCTCGTTCACTTTTTCTTTAGTTTGCTACGGTTCTGACTTAAAAGATTTTCTACTTTCTCCTCCAAGTTCCAGTATTTAGACATAACGCTTTGTATTTTGGGTACTTTTCCATTTCATACTGCTTTTAGGAGACGGTATTAAAACAAAAAAGTGTATAATAGGGTTAAAGAGTATTAATACTAGTCAAAGACGACATTACCTTTGAGTTTTCATTCAGTTTAGACTTTTAGAAGTTTCTAAACTTTGCCGTTTTGGTACATTGACAGGGCATCCCTAAGAAATTTAATTTTCTTGTCCGATGAAGGTGGATGTGGAAAATGTCTTAATCAAGGCTCAAAAGGTGTTTACCAGATTACCACTCCTGTATGCAGGTGAAACAATTTCCATATATTTTAGCAATGATTTTTGGAAGCGTATATTTTACAAACCATTTCACCTTAAACCACTTGACTTTGTTATCTTCATTGCCAATCGTGGGCAGGACAAGTGGTACGACGTTAAGCACACAGATGTAGCAATCATTACGTCTATGGAACCATTTTCAAGTGTTTCGACCGTATAAGGCGCAACTTCTGCTTGAATATTAGTGTTTTCCCCAAAGTCATGCTGATGAGACCTTTCATGTCGAAACAGGCTGTCTATGTAGAAGGAGAGACGAAGAATATGGTTCCTAACAAAGGTTCCTAACGGAATGGCACCTTTGGGCACAGAGAAAGTTTGGCGCGGGACTCTCCGGCGCAGGGCAGTTGGGCGCAAGTAGTTTGGGCGCAGGTTATTTTTGGCGCAAGTATACAAATAGGTATTATTCCTAGATGTTGTGCTCAGAAATTATACGTATAATATATTAGATAATATATAAATCTGAATTTCTCTAAATATTTTTATACTTGCGCTAAAAATGACTTGCGCCCAAACTACTCGCGCCCAATAGTCCCTGCGCCGAAGAGTTCCGCGCCAAACAGTCTCTGCGCCCAAACGGACGCGCCCAAACAGCCGCGCCGAATGGTCCTAGACCGGGTTCCTAATACTCATTTTGATTTATTTTTATATTTGTGGCGCTCAAACCACTTGACTTTGTTAACTTCTAGTTTGCTCTTATCAAAACTTTACTTGTTGAGGTTGAGAATCCAATTTTATTCTTTGTCTTTTATATTTGTCAAATCACTGTGCAACTATTGATGTTTATTCGAATAAAAACCAAAAGTCAATTAATATGCAACATGTGTATTTCTCTTTTCCCCATACATATATACCTATATTAAAAGGAAACCAACTAGCCAACTAACCAACCATCGAAGCTAACCATGCGGTTTTAGTATGCAATTATTATATACAAAATTCACAATATTGCAGTTAGTTCCAGCATCAGTTATAGCTAGCTATGGGTAATATCCAACCATGTTGCTGGAAGCCGTGCATTCATAGCAAACCTTTCAGGTATAGACTTCATTAAATGTTCACGTTCGACTAGGGTGGAACAACTAAGCATTACCATCGGAATGATGCCAAAACCGAACGAACGAACACACGAACACATTCGAACACATTTACTTGCTGATTCGTACATTATATAGTTTTACCAATATCCGAATGTGTCAGTGTGCATCCATCATACGCTCCACCGGATCTCATTAGTCTCCATTAAACGACTTTCAATTAATACGAATAATACAACGAAAACGAACCACATTGTGCTTCTCCAACAATATAGCCAACGTTATCAACATTACCATCGTACGGGCAGGACCAGATTTAGTAGTAGTACTGCCCTAGGCCCTAAACATTTTACCGCGCCCCCACCAGCGATAAACTTACGTATTGTGAAATAAATGTGACACTTTAATTTATTTCCAATGACACTTAACGCTCCTCTAAAAGCGCCGCCCTAGGCCCAGGCCAAAATCCGGCACTGCGTATGGGGTGATTTTCATTGTTCTTTAGGTTTATGAAATTTGAGAGACTGTTACATTTGGAAATCATACTGTATATGTAAAACTCTTCCCATTTTGCGACCTGTATCATCATCGTGATCACGAACCGTCAATTCCCAATATGGGAATTACCTATATTCCTATCTACCGCACAAAACGCTCATTCCAATCGATATAAACGATATTAATGGCAAATTGGTACACGCGGAATTTAGATCATCATTTATGCGGTTAAATTTGATTAGAATTTGTTCACATTTTCGCTTATTCTACGCATGATCGCAACCGTGTTGGCGTGGCTTGTGGTGTCGTGGCATTTTCGTAATTTTTTGTCTTTTTTATTGAAACCCATTGATATAACCGTATTACAGGATTTCTACATATATATGTCGTCGGGGGTGAAACGTTGAAAAATTAAACTGCGCTAATAGGATTTCGTTTTATTTCGATTATTCTGAACGAGCGTGCAAACAAGCGACAACCTAATTAGGTAAAACGGTTCAGTTGAGGCGAGTTTCGTTTCGCAATGGCTGGCGTTTCACTACAACTTCTATATATAGGTATAGATGCCACATTTGCCTTTCGTTTCGTTTCATTTCAATTCTTTCCTAACTATTCGAATGGATCGTATTCGCACACAATATAACACGGTACAGTGGAGTCGCAGACACTTTATTCAATTATGAACCCTTTTCCCTATTTTTTTCTCATTTTTACAATTATCAAATGACAAGTCGGCAATGAAAATAATGCTTGGCGTCACTCTCGTCGAGTGTCGGTGAGTTTAGCCAATACGTTTGTCGAAATAATTGACGACAGCAACTTATTGCGCCAGATAAGAAAGGCGATAACTAGAACACCTGTACGCACACTACGTACGCCATCAGTGCCCAGAATCTACAAATGACAGTGTTAGCAACCAGAAATCACAGTCCGCAAAGCCAACCACGGACGATCCCTCGGAAGGATTATTCTCTCACCTATAACAGCAGGCGCGAGTCCGAAGGAGTTCGGAAACCGCAGGCTACGAGCATGCCTAGTCTCCATGCTGGATAACGACCTACTACGTCCGCACGGTTGGACGGTTACCATGCAAGAGACCGGGCACGAAATATGGAACGCCCGAAACGACTTCCGGAGCTGTCAAACCGATTGCAACCAAAAAATAGCGAAAGCCCACGAAGAAGAACGCCCGGCTGGTTGCCTATGGTGCGCGACAAATCACCGGCCGCAAAGCCAACCACGGACGATCCCTCGCGAGGGATATTGTCTCACCTGCAGTAGCAGGCGCGAGTCCGAAGGAGTTCGGAAACCGCAGGCCACGAGCGTGCCTAGTCTCCATGCCGGATAATGACCTACTACGTCCGCACGGTTGGACGGTTACCATGCAAGAGACCGGGCACGAAATATGAAACTCCCGAAGCAACTTCCGGAGTTGTCAAACCGATTGCAACCAAGAGATAGCGAAAGCCCACGAAGAAGAACGCCCGGCTAGTTGCCTATGGTGCGCGACCAGCTCTGTTACACAAGTACAGTCTCATCTTTTTGTCTCATCAAATTTGCGATGGTGTTTTTGAAAGAAAACTCACTATATGAGGAAAAACTAAATGTTGATTTAGTGTACTTAGTGCGTATTCATTGTATATCCGATATATCCAGTTGGGTTCTCATAAATAACGATCAACGTCATTTTAACCGATCATTACGTCGTTCTCCAAGATCCTCGAAGTGCGAGCGAGTAAAAGGCAAGGGCGTGCAAAATGAACGTTAAGTGGTGCGAATTATGTTCGAATTAAGGGGAAATCGAACTGCTGCGTGAACTTGGAACTAAGTGCCTTGCTACATTATTCTGTCATCGTACAGAACGAAATAAACGGAAAAACGGAACCATTACCGCAATTGTTCTATACTGCCTACTCTCTTAGTAGACTTGCTCCCCTCAATTATATCTATAACCATTCGAATTTGCTATAAAACTGTAGTTCTTCTACTTCTTATGCTTGTGCTAACATTGTATCAGTTGAGCATGCAACGATGGCACTTGCGAAGCAAACGGAAATTAGGATTTGTAAGTGGCGCGTGCATCGGATCATTAAACCGGTCAAATTGTTCAATAGATCGTCATCATCATGATCATTTAGAGCTTGTTCGATGCATTTCCTTATTATATGTCATTTTAATGGCAGTATTCGTTCTTCATTGCCCTAATATTAAAGCAATGTCAAATACTTTTCGTATAAGTTGCTTTATGCAGAAGTAATATTGTCATTTTGTTTGCAATTTTCAAAATATTAAGTTAAGGGTCAGTCACTTTCAAAAGTATCTATTTCTTATATCTATAGTTTATTTTGTTGTTCTTTCCATGTGATTAATGTAAGGCAATCCGTCGGGCGTTCTCTCTTTGGTCAGCGGTCGGCTCCGGAGTTCGCTTTGAGTGTGATCGGCCTCTTGCCTGGTGTCCGTCTAACTGCACGGACGTGGTCCTTCACACGGCAGAATGTTTAGTGCTCACTCATCGTCAAATATAATCAAAACCTTCGGCATGTCAGCCATGTTGTGTGGAGGTCGGAATTTGTTGGAAATTTGAATTTACTATTTGTATTGTGACGTAATATCAAATTTCTTGCAGGTTCCAACCTATGGCTGAAGGTCACCAGACACGAAGTGTCCCTTTTGTTAGTGTATATTCTGTGGTATAGTTGTTGACTAAACTGCAATAATGAATGGAAATTAAATATAATATAACTAATAGTATATCATTGTTTACGGAGCTATAGTATAATTGCAATGTTCTATACTCGTAACATCTGAAACTGTGGAGGCGGCTGTTTAAGCTTGTGCTTGTGCACAGTACGAGTATATACGACCGCTGGTTGAATGGTGGAACATCTCTGCCTGCATTGCAGTCTGAATTTATATTTGGGAATTATGTGTGCGAAGGGGCGGCGCGCCATCCAGAAATACATTGTTTGCTTATTATTAAGGATCTCCCTAGACTCAGACCAGACATCGTGCGGAGTTGGGAAGTTTTTTCTATGTGCAATTGTCAGCACTAGAAAGGATTCTGTGAGTGTTCACAGTTGAAAACTTGCAAAGCAAAAAAAAATTATAATACCATGAGTAAAAGTACAGAATTAAATAATCAGTTTGTTCGTCCGTTCAAGTTCATTTGCCGACTACAAAACAAAGACAAGAAAAATCTAAAATAAATTATTTGAAGACTTGATGTTTTCATACTTGAGACGAGAAACTTTCTGGTTCTGTGATTACTTAATGGTTAATGTTATACAATTAAAAGTAACGACTGATGCGTCCTGGGTCCTTATGAGACACAAAAGTACAACTACTAGGTATATCCTTGGTTTTTTGAAGATCCAATATTTGTCCTTGCAAAGATCAATATTTCAACATCAAATATATTGAACATTCGATTTGTTTCATTTTATATGCAACTTTTTGCTATAAATGGGAATTTTTGAAATACAAACTCTATTTGAAATATTACGACGACGCAAAAGGTCGACCGTCCGACTTTTTCTTGCAACGACACTGAGATAGATTCATGGATATTGGAGGCGGCATAAAACTCGACGGAAGCCGCCATCATTTTATAGTATTTTCTTTCATATTTCGTCTTTTATACCTATATACATCGAATTCGAAACCAAGAAACGTAGCAGGGCTATATTTCAGTTTTGGTATATCAGCCAAAATCCCTTAAAGAAAAGCCAAAAAAATACGAAACTGCAAATGAAATAAAATATTCGATTTTCTTGCTTCTTCTGTGCTTCTTCATCACGTAGTATACCCACATACATGCTGGTGAACTAATTGCTACTTTTAATTTTCATTTTGAGTACTTCCTGATAACGCATTAAATTAGTAACCCCTCTTTGTAGCGATATAGATAATAAGTGGGCAATTTTCTTGTGGTGTGCAAGAGTCGTACTTAACGGCAACTAGTTAGTTATAGTATAACCAACCTTAGAAGTTTATTTCGTGGTATGAGGGCAGGCAGAGAGACGCATTTAACGTTATAAAGTTAACTGTGCAATTAAGTTGGATTGTGAGTTGCAGTCGCGAGACGACCTCGCATGCATGCATGGGTAGTAAGTAAGTAATATGTCTGGATTTACTGCTTTGCTGGTGTATTTCCAAGCGTTCCTTCACGAGCCAGCTTCCTGCATCCACAAGATCTTTGTGACTCTGCTCCATGACATTACCACGACTCTGGCGAAGCGTATTGGTAACCGTTGCCCGACTGCTGCAATTTTCATACTATATAGATATACGACTATTACGAGAAATAATCACCATGAAACTAAAACTTACATTTATGGCGATCGTTTCAAGGCGACGACTAAGTATTAAGGCGACTACCTCTTTCTATCTACATTTTCTGACGTTTCAATGTTCATGCGCTCATCTCATACGTTCTTTCATATAGTTCTTTCTATACATGGTGGTTCTAGAGTTCCATCGTTGGAAGTTATGTGGATATGGAGATTGTCGGGGCGTTTTAAAGTTAAACACACGAACGTAAAACTCGGTACTCTGTCAAAGATCTGTCAAGTACAGTGGCGGATTTAGAATTGGGCTCTAGGCGTTGGGGCCCCCAAAGGCACGGACGGAAAGACCCTCCCTTGCGGTATGTGAGTGACCAAAAAAAAAGCTCTCAAGTTCAATCAATATCTCCCGTGCATGCAGAACGCAACCAGATAAGGATGAGGATGAGGTGACCAAAAAAAAGCTCTTCTCTCTAAAAAAAAATTCGGATTTGGGGTCCCAGGCGGCCGCCTACTCCGCCTTATGGTAAATCCGCCACACTGGTCAAGTATCAACTTCAAAAAATAACATAAGTGTCCTTTACAATGACATCACGATGGCAGAACCCTGTCACTGGCTACCGATAGGTGGCGCTACAAGTACCACTACTCACCACAAGATGCAGTGTCTTTAGTAATTCTAGAATGTTGCAACAATGATATTTGATCTCAGTGTATTTCTTAGAACTGTTCAGCTTCAGAGCAATCAAAACTGATGCTTTCAATTTGGACTGACAAATAACTATGTGAACAATTGATGTTGATTCAATTTATATTATCCCCAAAAGAATATCTATATCGACCGTAAAATTTTGCAAACGAATAACCTCCAATAGAATACCTATTCCGATTATGCACTAACCAGTTATAGTTGCTTGTGATGTGTCCTGGGAGTCATCGTTTTGGTTGCAAGGGAATTGTATGTAGACCCCTCACGTTTCATTCTAGTAATGTAGTAACTGGTGGAACCATCGTCATCATCATTGCACCATCACCATCAGTGTGATCATCAGTAAGTTCGGCAGCAAAAGGTTTTGAGCTTGAAGTCGCACTGATAGGCGGGTGGCTACACTTGTTCTCTCATACTCATTCTGTTCGTCTGGTAGTCTCATTGGAATTGAGTCGAGCATATCACATTACGAGCAGACAATTTAGATAATGAACGTTTCTAACTCATTTACATTCGTGATACTGCTGATGTTACCGCAGTGCTATAGTCCATGTTCCCTCTATTGGATCTGCTTGTATAATTTTGTTCCTTACATTGCAACACCCTTTCAAGTAACATGCAGTACTGGCATTTGCATTAATTCATATTCGTGCCTATTAGGATATCCTTATAGACCGTGTAGCATTACCAATGTGAGAATAGTCGAAGTTGGCTTCGTAAAAGTGGAAAGTATCAGGTTACAGTAGTAAATAACATGCGGGATATATAATTATATTATACACTGTTTTACAATACTTTGGAACTTTCTAGAAGCTTTCCAATTAGAACTTAATGTTAGGTTGACCTATCTAAGCAACAGCCCAATAATAAGTGATTTGTGAGTTTTTTCTTTGGTAGGTGGGAGAATCCTGCATAGGATAACTACTGACTCCCGTCAGTAGCCAATGTCAGACTCTTACTGACTAAACTCCCACCTGAATACCTATTTTCCGAAAAGACACCTCTGTCGTAGAAAGGGGAGGACCTAGAATGCATATAGCCGAACGGTATTGACCTACTTATTGGATTGCTGATGCAATATTAGGCAAGCTTACGCAATAAGAAATAAGTATTGCATTAAAAAAGTTGGGATGTCACACTAATATAATTATATGGAGGTTAAAGCCAACAAAACAACATAGTAGATTTTCAAAATGTCCATAAGCATGAAAGAAAGTTAGAAAGTGGAAGAAATTGTTATGGACCTATAAAAATGTTAATTAACTCATAGTGAAACAACTAATAACTAAATAAATGCTAATTATATCTTGAAAACAGTTTATATAAGTTTACAAAGTAGAAAAAGTTTAAAATTAGTTACAACGAGGTATTGATTGCAGTTATTACTACAGTAGAAGTGGTAGTTTGATGAATATTATAGTTATAGTTAGCACTGGTGGTTTGATAGTCGTAGAGAAGGCATTAATGATATTTGAAGTTGATGATGGTTGGTTTGGTTGGAAATTGTGAAATTCCGAAAGTTAATTTCGAATTTAGATATGCATCGTTACGCTGTGCAATATAGTGTAACGACGTTGGAGATTTGTACTAAGTGCTCGACTTATACTCTAGAAATCTAGGACTTAGGAGGAAACTATGGTATCACAGTGAATTGACAACGCTGTGGTGGCAGCAGCTCGCAACATAATGGTCGTCACCAGTTTCGACTTGCGACGCCCGATGGCGAACAGTGAACAGCGGTTATGCGGTTGTCGTATCTTCAACAAACATGGAGATATCAGATATCCACACATACCAATATTCCCGAAGCAGATCACATGTGAATTTGCATAGCACCAATATGTGTAAGTGTGTAATGTTGACCCAAACCATCAATGCTTATCTTTGCAAGTGGTGTGTATAGTTATGTATCAACGAATAGGGTACTCGTTGCTACCGCATTATGCGTCGTATGTACAGAAACAGATTTATAAATGGGACAAAAATTGCCGAAATTACTAAGTATTAATTGAATTGCTTTTCAACCTTTGAACTGTATCGTACGATAACTTCTAGTGGAGATGGCCCTTAAAGTGTCTATATTTCTCCAATTTTTTTCAGCTTTTCCTCACAGATGGCGCACCATGAATTACAAACAAAATCATACTCCATCTTACAATAAGATCACAAGTGACTATATGGACTTAAATCATCTTGTAATTGGTTATTAAACATGAAAAAACGTAACAACGGCTAACTACTATTTTTGAGATTTATGTTTTTGAAGCTGGCATTGT
>JARJEB010016460.1:0-12864 GCA_030264535.1 Liometoxenus newtonarum | reverse complement strand
GAGTGGCGATGTACGATCAAAATAATTAATTTTTACGATCATTTCATTAATTGATTGTTCACAAATTGTGTAAATAAGTCACACAACTCGAATCTTGATTCAACACGGTTTCCAATAATCATCAAAATAGCTCTCACACTGATGCACCGACTTGTCATCGTGGTGTGTCGTCCCGTCGTCCGTCCCACATCCCCACTCTCTCGACACTGCCGTGAGTTTGACTCGTTTATTTTAGCTGCGAACATAGCACATGGTATGTCCGCCGGTAAAATAAACGCACGATATGTCTACGTTTAGAAGAAAGAAAACTTCAACCTCGCTACTTTTCATTTTGCAATGATACGCTTTCAAACTTCTATTAAATCAAAAATTAATAAAAAGTTTCCATAATGCTTTCAAACCCAAACAATAAACTAACTTTTTACATACTTTTTAATTTCAAACGTTTGATGGTGGTTAGAATTACGCGCTAATTAAAACATGATTAATTGTTGTAGCATGTTTGTAATCGATACACCTCGATACTTGTGAACATATATTATGTTTGTGTTAAATTACATAAATATAGATTACGTACATGAAAATGTAAAATGTGAAGCAATAACTTCACAAAACGAAACGACAATTTCATTACCGATGAAATATTAGGCTGAATTATATGGTGATGAATTAATAATTTCAAGTATACCTCAAAACTTCTGTTTGGCATTAATTTGACGCACATGCAATAATTAAAGACTTGTTTCCACTAGTCCTGAGTGGAGTCGCTGTTGAGTGAGAATCCTGCGCCTGGTGCCTGCCAGTGCTCATTATATGCGAATAAATAATTAACCTTATCAAACCGAGCCAAATTCATTAGGCAAGTAATTGATTAGATCATATTGTCATCTGTTTGCTTGATTGCAGAATTGTATCTCAATGTAACTTGTGGTTTGGAAATTAAATAATACAGATATAGAGTAATCAAAAGTGAATGATATTCAGTTGTGACTTGAATAGAAGAGGAAAAAGAAATCGGCCGCATTTTCCCTTGTGTGGGGGAAGTAGCGGGAAAGTCAAATTTTTTTTACCCTCATACATTACCCTCAATTACCTTCAAGTACCCTCATACATTACCCTCAATTACCTTCAAACCATGGTTTGCATGTATGAGGGTAATGGGTGTAATTGAAGGTAATTGAGGGTAATGTATGAGGGTACTTATAGGTAATTGAGGGTAATATATGTGGATAAAAATTATATGAATTTCACGATTTTACCCTACTTTAAAATTACATGGGAATATACGGTCGTTCTCTTTTCCTCTTCTATATTGGGTTGACTCTAAATATTTCGAAATAAATAAGTTTTCAAGAATTGTGGTTTGGAAATTAAATAATACATATATAGAGTAATCAAAAGTGAATGATATTCAGTTGTGAGTTGAATAGAAGAGGAAGTGTGTGGGGGAAGTAGCAGGAAAGTCAAATTTTTTTACCCTCATACATTACCCTCAATTACCTTCAAGTACCCTCATACATTACCCTCAATTACCTTCAGATCATAGTTTGCATGTATGAGGGTAATGGGTGTAATTGAAGGTAATTGAGGGTAATGTATGAGGGCACTTATAGGTTATTGAGGGTAATGTATGTGGATAAAAATTATTTGAATTTCCCGACACTTCCCTCACTACTCCAAAGCCCGATTTTACCTTACTGTAAAAATTAATTAAATTTTCCCTCTTCTATATATAAATAAGTTTTAAACTATATTTTTCATTATCGCACTCCATCGTCTTCGTCTACACAAGATGAATTTTCAAATTAGTAGAATTTCTAAATTTTGTACTGTATAAAACAGGTCCTGTGGGAAGATGTATAAGTTTTATCCATTTAAATAATATAAGAGTCCTGCGATTGCAAGCCTCAGTTTAATTAACTTTTTTACTTCGCACTTTGTATCATTTCATTTCATATATTTTCAAGGATTGTATTTATATCTTGTAACGCATTTAATTAAATTACGAAGAAAGTAAAAATAAACTTAAGGAAAGCAGAAATTACATTGTTAAAGAATGAAGAAGGAAAGGAAGTCAAAAATATACTTGTCGTCGTTCGTCAACTTCAACTTTTACAAAGAAATTCCAATATACCAAACAGAAACAGCGTGATTCGTCCTTGATGCGAAAGGATCGTGAACCGGTAATTACATTGTTCTCATTCACTTTGTCCTTTCGCTTCAATTCTAAATATATTTGGTTATTTCAATATAGCATCCTGTAATCTGTAATTATCCTTTTATAGGTGTGTATATATATATTTTATTATTTTTCTAGCGAGAATGTCCTTTTTCCTGTTCGTATTCTTTCTTTTGTTTTCTCTGTTTTGATACATTTTCTTTGGTCGGTTTCAAATTACCTACTTCCCTTCTGGTTTAATCAATCATTGTCTTGGTCTGGATATTTTCTGCTTTTGCGGCTCAGTTTACCTATACGTATTATAGGCAGGTAGACATTTCGATATAATACTGATTCATTCACAACACAATCTTTAATCTGAAAGCCTCAATCTTGAATCCTGTGTGAGTCTTGCTTTGGAACTGAAATATAGGAAATACGGAAATACTAAAGCTCAGTCAGTCAAACAGACATTGAACGTGATTCGATAAGGTCGACTCGAATTTAACGTCATCCTATATTTGTGCCACAGCCGCCCAAGTGATTACGAATTTTCCTCTGTTAGCATTTGAATTTGTATTTGATAAGGCGAGAGGATTACACTTACAGTCTTCATGTTTATTTAGCCTTCGACCTTAAATTTTAGCAACCGGTGCGGAGATATACTATTTGCATTTCTGTGTCTCTTCTCTGATAGACTTCAAATATTCCAAATCGAACATTAAAGCAGAGTTTCTCAAACTTTTTGTATCGGCGCCCCCAATGAGTTATCCGAAACTCGGCTAAAACTTATAAAGTTAAGTCTAATGGAACGAGGTTCTCGTGGTCGTAAACACGCTGCAATTTATTTTATTTCCAGTTTTTCATTTTACTTTTTTGAATAAATTTATTTTTTCTTGCATTTCTTACTCTTTTAAGCCCCACAGTTTGAGAAATGCTGCTAATTAGGCAAATTCAACCATCTTCGTGTATCACCTTCTCACTAACTGCCTTCGTAACATGCCGGGGGAAAAAATAAAAGAACAAGGGGATGAACAAAATATTGTTCAATCTATCAGTTATTCTGAGAACAATCGTACATATTTAATTATTTTCTGATACCGAAATATAATATTTTGCTATATTAATTGGCGCCCAACGTGGGGCTCGAAACTTTATTTAAATATTGTTGCCAACCTACGTTACAGATGATTTTAAAACACAGTGCTTTAAAATTGAAAAGAGATCATTTGTAATGACTGTTTTATCATTTTATGATCGCAATATAGAAAAAAACAACACTTTTATCGTCTATTATGCGCCTACGCGTATATTTTAATTTGACGACTATTAAGCCGAGCACTTTTTGACGAGCTTATTACATTTTGTGATTGACTAATATGGTAAATATGAAACATGACCTTAAAAAACATAATAAATATTCATATCGAACTCGTAGGTAATAATAGAACAAGTAATCGTGATAACAGTGCTGACATGGCGACTAGTGACGGTTGGAAAGAAAATTATATATGTTTTTTGGTTTATCTATTTTCATAATAACATTTAATATTAAATTAGAACTTACCATCCAGTCGACAATCACAATCAAACATGCCTTGACATGAAATGAAAATTGAACTGTTTCAATTTACGTTTACTCGTTGTAACTTATTAATTATCTTTCATTTCCCAAAAATAAAATAACGTACAATTTTATGAAATTAATTCAATTAATTTTTAGATTGTAATCAATTGATTGTAACTGTAGCGCAAAGCGATATCAACTGATGCATGTGATGCACGTTGAAGGTATAAATGTAACAAGAAAACACACACACACACACACACACACACACACACACACACACATCCCCATAGAAAATTGGAAAAGATGTGGGAAAACGAAAACTAAAGGAAATCGTGTATCGTGTTTGAGACATCGGTGATGTCGATGGTGATTCGTTTCTAAAAATCGTTTTTGTTCGGTTGAAACTGTTTTCGTACTTGTGGAACTTTGTTTTCTCATCAAAAATAAGATTTTAAATAAAGATATATAGAACCAGGTCTTATTATTTATCTATATACATAAAAGGAAAACTATATTACTCGAAACCTGACAGTTTTGCAAGGACAATAAAAAAATGCACTAATAAATAATATATTTCATTACAGCTGCGGCAATTGTTGTCGCCTTTTTATTGAGAAGGTCAAACAGTTGAACTATAAATACTTAACGATATAAACTGATCAATATATCCTTCATTTCAATCGTCCATGTGTGGAGGTCAACGTAAAGGATAATGAATAAAAGGATAAGTGCATTTGGTGATTTGTAAATTCGAATAAATCCGAATTGAAAATACAAGTCTATGTCAAGCAACAGAAATGTTGTTTCAAGGACAAAAAGGTAATTTTGCAGTGTTAGGTTGATATACTCGTAGGTAAATCTGGAAAAAGGAAGAGGAAAAGTTTGCATATAATCGCAGGGTTAAATCTTCATATTTAGCATTGCGATCTTTACCATCGCATCCCTAAATATGCAATCCCAAAAATATCTTTACGTTACGTGTTGAGGAATAATAAACAAAAAAATCAATAACAACAGACATATTTATGGAAATCCCAATTAATTATACGAATCAAATATTTACGATAACATAAAGATAGAATTAATAAATCATCGCGAAAGAAGAATAAACAACCACGATCAAGGACCACGAAATTTATGTCAAAAATAACTACCTACTGTGTAGATCATGATAAATAAAATGAAATGTATGACATTTATAAATATACGAAAGAAAATTCATCTTTTCATGATAAAGTAGAAAAAATAAGAATATGAATCATTGTTTTGATGGCAGGTACTCACATCTGCGTAATAAAATTTGGTAGCCAGGAATTTTGAAGAGGAATGACGAGACAAATGATATTAAAAAGAAAACGAAATATATACATAAGGTAGGTATGCTCATATGATGACGAGTTATTTTATTATGCTATTGGTTTTGTGTCTTTGGCCTTCGTGTGTGTAATCCAACCCCAACAGGTATGTCTTAAACTATTCCAATTATTTGGTATTCAAAAGAAGTCAGTAAGGTACAAGGTACAAGGTTGTAACTTGTAAGGTTGCAAGTTAAGAATCTTGTCTGGGCGATTGAATCTAAGACATTATTGGAAAACAGTTTATTATCAAATTTTTGCATTTGCAAGCACGCAATGTTTGAGGCATATAAAAGTGTGTGTCGTATACTGTATGTTCACAGGCACATGTGGGTTTGCAAAGAGGAAAACCTTTTTTTATTTTTTAACATTACGGAATTTTTTTTTGGTTCCCAAACTGTTTACCTTATCCGTGAGTGGACATACGGTATAAGAATACGAGTTATCCGAACAAATTTTTAAATAATTAAATGCAAATCTATAAAAATTGAAATGGTGTGAAAACATGAGTCACAAGCAGGGAAGTGAAATATAGTTATTTACTACTTACCTCCCCAGATACATAAAATATGTATCAATATACTATTTTTACGGTTCTGAATTAATATTAAACATAAATGAAAGCAATAAATTGGTATAAAATACGCGCGAATAGAAATAAATCAACCCCCTTGCTTTATTATTAAATTAAACAGAAGTAGGTACATCATTCCTTATACAGAGTGATCCGAAATGATTAACGCCTATTTGCTAGTGAATAATTTAATTCATGAATAGGTAAAAATATATTCAAGTTATTAATTACTCACATTAAGACGGTCACGGGCAATTAAAAATAAGTTGTATTTTCTTATCATTATTCTTAACCAAATTATTAATCATGTAAAATTATTCAGTAAATACTGCATTTCACTAAGTGGATGAACTTTAAATTGAAGTATCACTCTGATTTTCAGTGACCAGGATTTCTAAAGGACTTCTAATGGACTAAAGGTACTCATTCGGGTAGAGCATTTAATTGTCTATTCTCTGATGTTTGAATTATTCAGTGACAACTGCATGCATTCCACTGAATTATAGAATAACCACTGAAAAGTTCTTAGATTTGGCTTCCACAAGAAGCAGTTGCAGACTTTTGTAAGATACAAATAGTTGCGGAAAACCAACACACTAATAATAATAATTATTATTATCATTGTGGAAGGATAATAAAAGTAGTGAGGACGAATGACCACTGTCATCTCCGCAGCAGCACCCAAGTATGAATGACTTGAACTGAGCTCCGATCCGTCTTACATATCGCGCAGTCACCCTGCCAAGTACAAGCAAACATGTAGCGCAAACCACGGAGCCCCTGGGTTTTTACGTAATCACCACGTGGAGCATTTAATAGTCTATTTTTTGATGTAATAATTATAATGCTTTCTATTGATTTGGTAAAATTATTCAATGAAAACTGTAATTCACTAACCAGCCGCAGCGGTCAATAAAATGAAAATAGCACTTTGGATTTAACTGACCGGCCTTCAATTCCAATTCAATTTGAATAGAAACGAATATAGGACTAGAAAATAAAAAATAGGAATGAATAGAGTAAAGTAACCAGAAAGTACCTAAAAAGTAGTGAAATATCGATGTACGTAAAGTTGTTACAAAAATAGCTTTTATAGGGATACACATAAAGGTATAGAGGTATCGATTCAAGACATTTCTTACAAAGTTTTGTTTAGTGTGCACAGTGCACTTAATAAGTCTGGGCTTGTGAGACACATGGCCATGAAACGAAACGAAAATTATTACTGACATTCAATGCGTTTCCATGAACAGCTATGTTTCTGCCCTTGAAATATCTTCCAATAACCAATCTCAATTTAAGTGTTAATTTTAATTTGTTATGCGAATATATCTATAAATTAGAAATGCACGAAAATATTAACGATAATTAGGTAGGTATTACATTTCTGTACAATTCTAACAATTTGATACGTCTGCAGACTGCGGGTCACGTTTCTCGTCCTCGTCCTGTGCGAATATAAATGATCTGTTCGTGTAATGTGAACATGAACATGTTGAAAGGCATAAAACGATGTAACAAAGTCAAAGTCAAACAATAAGACAAAACTCTAGGCTTTGACCGGGCTACAAGGCTATCTATTTGCCAAACACATACGAAACATGAACTTGTGAACAATCTACCAAACAATCGCCATCAACTCCTTGTCCTACAACATGAAAAGTTCTGTTAATACCAATAGGATATTAGTTGGTGCCACAGCCAGAACCACAATGTCTATTTATAGAAGGTTGACATATATTTGGAAGTTCATTAACTAAGACTCAACTTCTAATTAAGCCGTTCAAAAATAAAATAGATATTGCAAAGTATACTATCAGTGAAAAGTGGAAATTGCGTTCAGCGAAGCTTAGTCCTGAAATGAAATAAATTCATTGGGGTATCGCACGGCGGTATTGCGAAAAGGAAATGAAAATTGTTTGGTAAGCAATTTTGGTAAGCGCTGGTTAGAAGTAAGCAGACAGCGTTTTCGTTTGGTTGGGTTTGGTCAACAACGATCGTTAAGCAAACCTCGCAACCAGGTTTGTGGATTGTGGGTATGTGTCTATTTAAGGGAAAGTTCATCGTGCATCTCGCAAATAACGTTTGCCTTGCGTTGAGAAATGATGTTTCCCATATCAGCCAACATCCGCGATTAATTCCGCGTGCTAAACATTTTCGGCAATTTAATACCCACAGGCAAAATACCATTTCACACCCTTTCACCACACACATACACTTAACACTTACACATTCGAAACTCACGCGGTGAAATTTTTCAGAAGAAAATTCTACAACTGTTAAACGAACACTATTAAGTTAAAAAGTCAGTTCTTTGTTTCGACAAAAAAGGAAAATCAAATAAACAGCGATTAGATGGAAGTAAATCCTTCAATCCCTAAAGGACCTAAAAGGAGCAAATAAATAAAAACAGAAAATATGTCTAGAACGCACGATATCAAATATTTGCCTGCACACTTTTCATTGAGCTTGACAAATGTCGCCCGTTTATTAAAATCAAAATTTAAATTAAACCCGAGTTTATGTAGAACGAATCCTGCGATCCTCCAATACACTCGTGATAAAAAATTTTACAAATATACATTTTTTAATATTTATCTACAAACTTTTTATAGTAAAAAGTAATGAAAATGAAATTGAAACGAAATGAAAATGTAAATGAAGTATTAAAAAACATATTTGGCCAATTTTCAATCATACGGGCCTTGAAAAAGAGGGTATACCCTGAATTTCAACGCCAACACATTTAAAAATGAGTTTGATAAACGCCTCGCACCCGCATTTCTCATTTCTGACGTATTTTAAATTTAAAAAAAAAACAATCCGGATGCATTAGAGTTGATGATACATTTTTAGAGCCGGCGAAGCGTCCGCTTTAGGTGCCACTTTCAAGGAGAACCAAAATGCAAATTATATGTACAAATTTTGAACAAAGTAAAACAAATGTGAATGATTCCAAAGGAAAAAATGCTTTTTTGTTATCTGTTACTTTCTGTCGACGTCGAATGTATGGGTAATAAGTATTAGACAACAAACGATTCTTTCTCTATCGCACGGCCCTGTCAGGCAGGGTGAAGCATCCATCCAATCAATTCAAAGCTCAGCCATATAGGTCAATCAACTACATACAAATATAAGCTCGAACGCTTATGCATCCATCACGAATAAACGAATATCTTTCACGTAATCATCCGTAACATATTTCAAATCATCACCGTCAGGCTTCGACAGCTATCAGGCATCAAAGCATAAGGAGAATAGAGGACGGAGGACGAATCGATAACGTCGTGTGTCTCGCTGACGGCGTGTGAAATTCAAGGATTCAACCTTATCCCATTTATTGCTGATAGTGCTGATAGTTGTATAAGAAATATGGTTGTAATCATTTGTTGTTATTCGTTTTACAAACAAACTTTAATAATGAACCGATACCCGTGTCCATGCAACGATTTAAAACATTTATTTATTAACAGAATGTGAGTAATGTAAAAATGTTTTCGTACTCATGTTCCTGATATTAATACATATTTTTGTGTCCTACTCATCTTTCAAGCTCGGTCCGCAAACTTGTATTTTATGGTATCGATAGGTTTTTAAGTACCTATTTAAAGCATAAGTTATTTAACGCAAGTACCTACTTTGTAATAACCTTAGTTCTACCCGTGAAAAAGTACGGACCGAGATTGAGTCAATAAAATTAAAAATATTTAAATCATAAAATATTAAAATCCAGAGCTAGGGTATAGCCGAATGATTCAACTGTTGATTGGACGAAGTAAACAGGGTTGATATTTATGATTGGTTGTAAATTAAGAGTCTTCAAGGAATTTAGGATCGGTTCCGGATCTTGAGTATGACAAGAAATAGTTCATGCTCTCCTGGGAGAACATCTGGTTTTTTCAGGATCATTTTGTTAATTATTTTAGACTAGAAGAAAGGAAAAAATAGAAACTGAAGAATAGAATTTCAAAAGTATAATAAACATAAAGAATGGAAGAATATAACATTTTAAGAAATGCAATAAACACATAAAAATGAACAAAGAAATGGCAGCATCTAGCCCTTCATTCGAAAGCGTGTATAATTGTGTTGCTGAGGGAATCTCACGTACCCAGTAACAGGGCCGTTTTATGCCTATCGTAGGGCCTAGGCCAGTGATTCTCAACCTATGGGAGCCTATAGGTGCCGCCAGATTCTTTGAATGTGCCGCGAGATTCATGAAGTCTGCCGCCCAGACACTACCCACACATAGAAGACGTCAGCCAAGGGTGCCGGCAAATTTCTAAATTATCAAAAAGTGTACCGTACCGTGAGAAAAAAAAGGTTGAGAATCACTGGCCTAGCCACTAAACTGAAATGTTTATTTTTTGTGAGCAGCTCTCAATCAAAAGCGAGCGCATGACAAAAAAAAGCTAAAGCTTTCCAATCTCAGTCTTCGTAGGCCCTCTAATTTTCGTAGGTCCTAGGCACAGTGCCTATAGTGCATAATGTATAATACGGGCCTGCCCAGTAAAGTAGCTTCACCTACTTTTACAAATTTTAATGTATGTTTGAAAGTTTGAGTTTGGAATACATTGGAATGTTTTTTCCTCATTTCTATATCAGATAAATTCCTTTTTCTACACCTATTTTGTTATATGGTCATTATTAGCATTTTTTGAGTGATTCATGGTACCTCTTGGTCACTACCGTGAATACTGGATTTTCATTATTCAACGATCGTGAATAATGGATTTTAAAAATTACTGCAATTAAATACATTGATCAAAGTTCAACAAGATTTAACGAATTTGAAGTGACCGATCGAGTTGATATATATGATCTAAAAATCTCGAAGCAACTCCAAGCAACCAGAGAAATAGTGTCAAAACTGTATGTGATCGTGCGCCATATTGTCAGTTCACCGAGAAATCACAATTTGTATTTTGTGTTAAAAATAGTGCAAGGTGTAGAAAAAGCATAGTATTATATTCGCGATTATGACCATTACTAACTCAGATGAAGTTGAGCCACTCGCCTGGCGGCTCGTGGGCTCAAACATCATCTTCGTGAGTAATGGCTATCATAATCGCTCATATAATAATATACTATTATTTTTGGTTCTATTTAACTACATTTTTGATTTTTGGATGCATGGTAGGTATCTGAAGAATTAAACTTATTTACAGCCATTTAGACCAAAAACTTCCTATAAAAATGTCAAATGAATTCGACTTTCTAAAAGCTTTGTATCTAAACGGATATGAATTTAGAACGAAAAATACAGAGTTTTCGGAAATATGATTAATTTAATATTTTCTAGTACGCGACTTACTACAAATTTGATTATTTGAATATAGTTTCAATAGTTACGTCATCTTACACACCTTTATTTATCTAATGCTTTTGGATGTGTATATTCCATTTAACATCAAGTAAACCATCAAACATCAACATTATCCCAAGTTTTCCTATACGCGTTAACGTGGAAAACATGGATAACTTAAACAAAACTTACTCACAGTGTACTTACCTGTGTAGTTTGAACACAAATATAATCTAATATCTGTGTGTGCACATAAATTGTAGGTAAACGTAAACTAAAGTTCCAAACAAGCATGGGCGTCGGCAGAAATTTTTCCAGCAGGAGGTGCATCTCAAACCAAATTTTTCCAGGGGGTGCATCGCAAACCAAACCTGCTTATTTATATACCTAGTAATATGTATATTTACATAAAATTGTATAAATTGAGTTGTCAAATATAGAGACAATTAGGAAATTTTTTGGTTTTTTTAAAATGTATTTTGCTTAAAATTTATTTTGTGTAATGTCTTCTGAACTCATTATAAGTGTTTCTAGTAAAAGACAAAGGGGTGTAGTAAGACTTGCACTCCCTGCAAGTGCACCCTTTTGCACCCCCCTCGCGGCGCCCATGCAAACCAGTATAAGCTAAAGTTATAAAACATGTATGTCCACAAAGGCGTGAGGTGAGGATTTACAAGTTTATACACTGTTTTGTCACTTGCATACTTGTCACCTGTTATCAGCTATAATACCCTAGCTATAATCTCCACCCTGCTACTACAATATTTCAGGCCTTCCTGGGACACAAGCGCACCCATGCAAAGACAAGCTGTTTAGTTTATTGTATATTGACTAGCCGCACGTACTTACCAATGTTCCCTCTAAGCAGGAATGTGCAATGCGCGCAAAATAATTTGACTGAGCAGCTGACTGAGCAACAAACAAACCTATGCAAATTTATATGCAAAATCACCAGTGTTGGCAATACTGGCGTTGCGCAACGGTGCGCGGCTAATATTTCTGTCGCGAGGCAAGGGTAAAGGAAGTGAGCGCGCACGCGCGCGCAGCTTAGAGGTGCGCTTAGTCAGTGGAATGCACTTTTTACTAAACAATTTTACCAAATCAATAGCGAAAGCGTAATAATTATTATATCAGAAAATAGACAATTAATGTTCTACCGAATGAGTACCACTCAGTCCCTTAAAAATCGCCGTCAGTGAAATCCAAAGCAGTATGTATATATCCATTTTACTGACCACTTTATATACAAAAAATGAATTTAAAAGATTAATTTTTAAATTCATTTTTTGTATATAAAGTGGTCAGTAAAATGGATATATACATACTGCTTTGGATTTCACTGACGGCGATTTTTAAGGGACTTAGTGGTACTCATTCGGTAGAACATTAATTGTCTATTTAATATTAACTTAATATTAATTAATATGCAAAAATAATAAACTAATAGGGGACAATTATTTTCAGGCACTCTGTAAATATTCATACATTGTATATATCTATGTTGTGGAGACACAAGCAATGATAAGTAACCGTAACTATATGCCCATACATGTGGGTATATAATAACTATGCGTGGGTATATAGGTAATAACTTTACTTGATACACGAGAATTGAGAATGGATAATAATGTAGCGTCCCGGGGTGACTTGTGATGTTCACCCAATAGATATTAGGAATTAGTTACAGTTCATGTTTCATTCTTTCAACTTCATATTTCTATACATCCGGTTAAGTATTCAGTCCTACTAACAAACAACCCCAATACTTAGAATATTTTAAAGACTTTTTCCAACATATTTCCATGTATGAATTCAATTGTTCCTTCAGTAACGACCCTTGACTTATCATTTCAGCATCCCTCATCAGTAGTCAATTTCCTACTCTTTAACTTCTTTTCCTTT
>JARJEB010016451.1:0-18037 GCA_030264535.1 Liometoxenus newtonarum | reverse complement strand
ACCAGCGCCGTATCTAGGGCGTGGCAAAAAAGGCCCCTGCCACTGACGCAAGATAAGCAAGCGCGCTACGCCGCCACGGGAAAGCAAGTATTCACAAAACAGGCAAAAAGAAAATTTTCGTAAGTTACGTTCCCTCCACCCTAACCACTTTGTTACATCTTTGGCGCCCAACTGGAGACAAATTATAAATTTATCTGCTCTTGTTCAATGGAACGCTTGTTTTTTGAGACTGTGAGTGAAGGGCGCTGTCTAATAATTTGCCACAGATGCCAGCATTCCTAGATACGGCCCTGCACAATGTCCCCAAGAAAGTTTCACTTGGTTCTTGGGGATGCGAATGATTGCAAACTTTTATCGGAAAATTTGCAAAAAAAATCGTAATTATCTTGTCATAAGTACCTCGTCACAATTGAAGACTAATACTTGCCGCCCCAAAAGGGCACCTAGCGCTTTTACAGATTCGGTTTTACCAGTGCCAGCTGGTCCATACGGATTACCACCCATTCCTAAATGCATTCCCTAAAAAACGATGTTTGATTTTAAGTTGCTTTAACGTTGTAAATTTTGACCTTAATATACACCTACCTGTGTTAGAGTAAGAAAACACTTTTCTGTCAAAGGTGTCCGGACAAGTTTCTGTGTATTCCCGATATATTCGTACGAATATTCCATATGGGCATTGACCATTTTGATGGTTACAACACCCAAATTATTGGAATAGAAACGTAGTTGTTTCTGCCATTGCCAATCCGATAATTTTGTCACATTCGTATCAATCAGTTCCTCAATGATAGCAATGTACTGAATTGTGTCCAAAAGTAGTGCTTTGAGTTTGATTTCTAGCAAGTTTGATTCTGAATCGTTGTTTAGCGAACCCAATGAGGAGTCTGCATCATTTCCGACATCAACATTGCTGTAGTATTTCAATTGACTCTGAAACATGGTAAATTTGATTGATAATCCAGTGAGATACAGATAGTTTTGTAGTGCCTACCTTGTAAGTTCCTAGCAATTGTTGCAAGCTCATAGAATTGATCGCTTGTTCGCATTTGTTGGTGAAATTAATACTAGCAGCTAAACACAGAATTTGCGATGGATATTTCAGTGGATCTGGTGATTTTCCATCACCCAAGCATTGTACCAATAATTCTCGAAGAGTATTTTGCATTTCTGTGACTAAATTATTCAACCAGGCCTCGACCGGTTGCTTAATGTTAATAGGTTTTTGCATTTGGACGGTTTCCCCTTGCAGTGACATAATGCCGGTAATAGTTTTGCCGGAACTATCTAATGTTGTAGTGTGTATACCGGCAAATAGTTTCTTTAAATGGCTCTGTATTACTTGTTCCTTTGATGACTGACCGACGACTTCCAGAAGATCATCGTCGCCCAAAAATAGAAATCTTGGAAACTTATCGCGTTTTTCCTGTTCGCATTAATAGCCAGATTAAGATAATTATTATTTTGAAAGTATTTCAAAGCGTCGTCTTACGGCTAAAAAGTCATCTAATCCTTTTTGGCATCGTGATAGCTGTTCGTATATGTTGCCTAAAATAGTACGCAAATTTGGATAACGCAGAATTGCACAAACGCGAGTGTCTCGTTCAATAAAGTTCAATACATTTCGAAATTCACGCTCCAGTTTATCAAAACGTGATTTTTCATTCGCTAAAGTGCCACTGCCAAAAATCGGTTCCAAGTATATCCATCTGAAACATTGATAGTATAAATTTCATTTGCAAATCTATTTTTTGCCGGAAACACGTACTTTCGTTGAATTTGAGCTAATGAAGTCAAATATAGGTCCAAATCAGTTAAACGGACCTCCCAGACATCAGCTCGTTCCGAAAAGCTTTCGTAATCTGCTGAGTTCTTGACAGATTGTAATAAACTTTGATGGTCACCAATCTAAAAGTTGCCAATTTAGAATTTCAAATTTTTTTTGGTTAATAGAATTACCAAACCTTGCTCAGATGTTCCTTGAAATCTTTTACTAGCAAAACTTCTTTTTCCTTGGAATCGATATGAGTGGTAAATTGGAATTTCGCTTGGACATCCCATTGATCCAATTCGGCTAATGTTTGCCGCACAATAATCTCACTAGCAGCTTTCTTGCATATTCCCTGCAACTGACTTTGTTTTGCAACTAATCTATCTGAAATCCTAAGGAAATCTTTGAGTGTCAAGACGTCCAAACTTTTGGCCATCATGCCCAAAACTTCATATACTTCTATCCAATGTTTTTCAGTGAAGTCATCACCTCTTAATGACTTTAATGAAGGGGCAGCAGCCTGAAATGCATTCAGAATTTAGTAAAGCATGGCTGGGAGGATACCTACCAATAATAAGATTGGACCTGATATTTGTGGATTTCATGAAGTATTCGTGTAGCTAGAGGCGAATTTGCAACTTTGTGAAGTTTGCTTTCCCAATCGCTTAGGAAATCTTGGAGTTTATAATATTTCTTGCGGAAAACAATCCATTCCTCGTTGGATAGGCTTTCAAGACCTTGATAGAACTCTTCAAATAGTATCCACTCATGTTCTTCTTTGTTTAAATCGTGTTCAATATCTTCGGTTAGATCAAAATTTGGAGATTCCAGCCCAAATTTACCAAAATCATTTCTACAAATTTAAAAGTTTTCTCAAATCATATTTTTATAAAGGGGGAACTAACAATAATTTTTGCTGACGTTCAACGAGCTCTTTCCATTGCTCCTTTTTCTCTTTAATATCCTGACAGTGTTTATTCAACTCCTCAAGGCTTTCCGTGCTCATTTGTCCAGAATTGGGTCTTGGTTTAACTTGCTCCCATTTTGCGCCGAATCTCTCAATTTCATTGTTTAGATTTTCGCTGGCAATTGTTAGTGTTGTCTTAATAGTTTCCACCTGTTTCGCGATAATATGCTGATAGTTTTCCATCAAATTCTGCAAACGCTCCCATCCGGCTTGCATACGATTTACCGCATCAATGCGTTCTCGATTCCAAGATGATAGAATATGCACTTTTTGCATTAGTTCCATATGCAAAGCTTCCATCTAAGGAAATGTGTAGCCAAAAAATATGAATCTTCACACGCGGCCAAAAAATATTAAGTATACATATACTTACTTCCGGCTTCTGATTCAAAATATCAGCATGACTTGCATCAGCTTCACCAATTTGCTCCATCGTCAAAGGTTGTCTATTTAGAGTTGCAGTGGATGCGTCCACATAGTCTTGTAGCTTTACAACGTCTTGAACAATCGAATCTTTCAACGTATTCACCAGTTGATCCCAATAGCTGCGATTATGCGATTCCAAATCAGATCTTAACCATGACAGACCAATTTTGAAGCAACCAATTTTCTCTTCTTCGCTTGGTAACTTTGCAATTTCTTGTCCGAAAGTTTTCGACGCCCTAAAATGTAACTCCCAATCCTGCCAAGTGCTCAACTTGCTTACGTCCAACTTGTCCAGCGTCAGCCATGCTTCCCAGTGCTTCTTAACTCCTTGCAATTCCTCAAATAACTTTTCGGTATTGGCTAGCACCTTTGCCAATTGCGATTGGCATCTTTCGATAATTTCCGCAAAGATATCTGTGTTCTCCGATGCGCCGCGAAATTTTTTCGGTATATCCAAGGACTCCTTCATTTGCTGGTCGTATTTTTGGCGCAGTGCCTTCTCATCCGGGGAGAACTTTAATTTTGAGTCGCGATAAATCAGGTCACAATTGATTTCAGGGATGTACAAATGCACTGTATCCAAACTCTTGATGTATTGTTCTTCGAGGACTTTCGCCAAACGCTTGTCAATATCGAATTTCCATTGCACCATGGAATTAGCTACGAATCCTTTTTGCTGAACCTGTTGCGCAATATCACGTAAAGTTTTTGCCGTCAACTTCCACTTTTCGTACTGTTTGATCAAATCAACGCCTTTTAGTTTGTCAATTAGCTCGCTAACTTGCAAATGATACGAAGTTAGCAAATTGTTTTCCATCGACAACTTTTCCACTGCGTTCTTAAGATTTTCAACGTAGATCTCCACGGATTTTATATCTCCCCATGAGACTACCTCTTGCTCTTGCACCAATTTCGACAGTTCAATAGCGCTGGCCAACATCATGGGTCTCTGTGATGGAATCATAATATCCCCAATGGTATTATGAAAGTGGGCAATTTGTTCTAAATATTTTGCATAGTTCATAAACTGTTTCGCATGCGTACTTGTCTGAACAATCGCTTCCGGGATATTGTACCCTAGGGCAGTTAATTGACGAACTTCCGATATCAAAACGACCAATCTAGGGGAATAATTCACTCGCATCAATTTGTTTTCGGTGAATTGCACAACAGGATCATCTTCGCACAAACTTAGCTTACGTGCTTTAATTTGTTCTAAAATTTCTGAAGTCCATGCTTCGTACAAATCAGTGTGTTGTTCTTTTAGATCGCGCATAAGTTCATTGGTTGCATGCTCTAAATCTTGATAGTTTTCCAAGTCATTTAGTAACTTTTTTGCAATGGTTAAAACATCGTTGGTCTTTGCTTCAAGTTGTCTGGTACCTAAGATATCGGCAACCACTTGAGGCGTCTCATACTTTGTGGATAACGTTGGGGTTTGCGACATTTGACCAGCAAGAGTTTTAACGTAATCCTTGAGGAGAGAAAGCAGATATTTTCTTTCAGTTTGAAGGATATTTCTAAGAACCGGCCTGCAAATCAGTTCCGCATAGCGTCCAAATTCATACAATAACTGTGGAACATAAATAATTTATTAATTTTCTTCCAAATTATAGTTAGCAACCAAACTTTACTTGTCTTGCATTCGCACTAACAGTGGAAAACTGTTCTTTCAACTTATTGGCAACAGTTTGCTCTGCGGGTTTCAGCAAATATTCAAACTGCTTGTTAGCGGACGACCAATTCTGCTCCGCGTAAATGCCACATTGCAACGCATCGAAGTTCTCAAAGGGCCGAAACATTTCGTTACAATTCAAATCTTCATGCTCCACTTTCGTGAGCAATCTTGTGAGTTGTCTGTGCGTCGCTCGAATCTCCTTAATTTGCAATAATCGCGCTACTAAATTGGATAAATTTTCGGGCACAAAAGGCTGACCACGCCAGAAGTGCAACGAATAATTGGGCCAAAAGATTTCCGTCAGTTGCCTACAAGAGGACAACCAATGCTTACCAATATCCAGGCACTGCTCCAATAACTCCACAGCTTTGTTGTAATCTTCCTTCCACATGTTAATTGTTTTGAACTGGACATTGATGTAATTAACAATATCGCTACTGATAATTTCCAGGAGGAGTTCCATCCTTGCCTTGGGATAGGGTGGTTCGTGTCGCCACAAATCATCTAGGATATTGTACAAGTTCTCTTTCATGTCCTCAACGTCCGATAGAGGTAGCGTTTCGAGAACTGCAAGGTCTCGTGCTACTGGTATCAGCATATCGCGAAAAGATGCAGCCGATGTTCTATCGCTGGGCTTCTTTTTGATGGTAGTTGCTTTATGCCAATATTCCACTTCCTGGTCGACTGATAGGATCATTGCTAGGGACTCGAGTTTATCATTATCGTCAGCGTCATCGAGTTCTGTTACCAAGGATGCGCGCAATCCAGCTTGTAGATTGACTAAATGCTTTTCGATATTCGCATTGTTCTTTTCGCCCTGTGAAAATGGTCTAATTAATGAAACAGAAACGCAACAACAACAGAATGTTAGGAAAATACTTTTGCAAACAAAGGACTAAACACATTATTCAGCGTATGATACAGGGCTGCGGCAGGTGATCCTTGCAATGAAGTGATATCAATTGATTGCATCAAGTTGTCGTCGCGCAGAACAATTCGATGATGCTTGGAAAAGACTACAGTGCGAGTATTTTGAGGGGTCTCCACAATGTTGTCATAATATTTGATTCGTTTGTTATTTGCTGAGCTCAAATCTAAACAAGCACAAAGCAACATTTTGCTTTCGTTATCAAGAAATTGTTCCAACATTGACATTTCTAAGATGTCTTTCTCCCATGTTGTTTCTTCGATTACAAAACCCAAATGGCTTCCTACAAATTAAGCACTTGAAATGATTTTTTTTTTGTTTTGTTTAAATTGTATGATTTAAAACCTGTAATGTTGATGAGTATTTTTTTACGAAAGTCACACATTTTCACTTCGATGACATTATCCGAGCCGACCGATCACAAAAAACGCGTTCATTTGTTGTGATTGTGAATTGCGTTACTATGGCAAATTCAGTACGAGTTGGTAGGAATTGCAAACACGTTTTATTTCAATAATTAATGTTACTTTTATTGATTTAAGTTTACATTATTTATTATAAAGTCTCTCAAACTTGTACCCCCAATAATCTTCTAAATCCGAAATCAATTTCGATGCGGTATCTTCTGGTGGATAGTTGGTCATTAACTTCAATGTTTTACTCTCGTAATATCGATACAACGTCTGGCATTGTCGACTTGACGTAACAAACTTTTGTCGCACTTGTTCCGTATTAATATCTCCATACTTATTGATCATTCTGCCTAGCACAGAGTCCAAGACCAATGTGCAATAGATAATGATGTTCACCTTACATATTTCGTATTCGAACAATTTGGCTTGTCGTAGGTGAATAGGAAAGCCGCAAACGATGAAACCCTTCGCGTTGGCGTAGTTTAGAAATATGTATTCTTTGAGTAAGGTGATCACAATCTCGTCGGGTACTTGACGTCCAGCTTTGATACATTCCTCAATGACACGTGCTCGAAATTTCCCTTTATTCAGTTCCTCGTAAATCAATTCCGTAATTTTTACCAGACTGTAATGACTTGCTTTCTCCAACATGCAAGCTAGTGTTCCCTTCCCGCTTCCAGTTGGTCCCATCACCCAGAAAATCGGAATGCGCCGCATGAGAAACGGCTGCAGATCGAAACGATCTTTGACTTTGGGTTTCGTACAACACCATGTCCATCCTAATGTTCTACCCATTGATAGCAATATTCCCATAAAATAAACACATTTACAAAAAAAAAATGGATATTTTTTTATTTTTCGAATAAAATAATATGGATTAGACTAGAGAATAGGGTACATATTTATGAAATGTGTCAACTTTTGTATGTGTGTGTTGTCAACTGCCGTAGATGAAAGATTTTTTTTTCGAAATCTCAACGGCTCATTACTTAAATACCAGCTTAATTGGGAATCAAATTGTATAATAATTCGAAACGTGAATTCACTCGATTTTTCTTCGTCATTTTAAGTTTATATTCGAGTATTCTCGGAACAAAAAGTAATATAATAATTAAAAAATAAAAGCTAAATTTATAATGATCACATATTTAAAATAATCACAAAGTAATCAATTCTCCTCTCCTGGCAGTCGCTGTATAACATCCTTATATGTAGAAAATCAACATAAATTCGTTAAATTGTACCTACACTTTCATAAGTTTTCTCATTGCTTAGTCTGTGGTTACCTTGCGAAGGTATATTTCCTCGCGGGGAAAAAATTAAAATGAATTCAACTAGAGTCAATAAAATGATCGCATTGGTTATATTCTAATGAAATTATTACTTATTTAATACTTTAAAGTAAAGCGTTAAATCCGCACCTCCCTTCCAAATGAAATGTTTAACGGTCCTCAAGTCCATTGAAGGATCTAATACCTAAATTTACACAAGTAATAAGAAAATAATCAACCAAATTTTTTGTTTATTTCGTGCGACTTACTTGATCATTACATGTCAATTCGATTTGGTCAACTGTTGTCCCATTCATTAGTTGCGGTACATTTTGTTCAGTATCACCTCCAGGTGAACCGGCATTGGCTTCTCCAAGGAATTTTTCTATTATATGTTCAGCTACTTTACGACACTGTATGAAGTCGTTAGCTATTAATCTATCCGGCTAGAAGTTATCAAATTAAATTTATACATTTCAAAAAAGATCATCCTATATTTAGAAGATACCTTTTTCTGCCTTTCCATTTTAAGCAAATGCAACGGAACACTGGAATGCGGTTGCAAATAAAATTGCACTTTTATAAATTTGTTCTGGCTATTTTCTTCGATGTTTGACGTTACCCAAGTTGGTATGATATCGGTGAGTAGGGCTCGTTCAGTTTCCCCTTTTGTATCTCGAACGAGAACTCTGTACAATGTTCTACCACCAACCTCACTGAAAAGACACATTAATTGTTTTGCAGTGCAAACATTTCTCATCAGAAATACCTAACAATAAATGGCGTATGTTCAGGCACGTTTACTTTAAGATCTTGAGATGGATCTTGAGGTTTCCAATGCTGGAGCAACGATTGCAAGAGCAGTCTGCCATAATTCACTTTCTGATCCGCTTCGTCACTCAATCCAGCGTCTCTTGTTGATACCCACGCAGAAAAACAATCTACTTCGTCATTCCCCAAGTGTACAGTCAACATCTAAGCATAAAATCAAAATGAATGAATATGCGAAAGAGATTATAAATCTTAATTGGGCTTACTCCTGTTTTAAGGTCGTGATTAAACCAACTAGGCACGTAAATCATTTTGTTCATACGTTTCGACTTCTCTTCTTGGAAATTCACTTTGCCTACGGTTTCCGTCTTCTTGGCATTCAGTACATCGTATATGGCCACACTTTGATCCGTATCCCGCGTCAATACATGCCGTTTGTCATTCAAAACGACAGCTTCGATGATAGCAGCACCGCCAGCTATCGTCGAAATCGGTTTGGCTGCGGCTTGGCCCCAAGTTTTATCCGTTGGCAGTTTCCAACAATTGATACTGGAAGCTGTCGTTGACACCCACACGCTTCTATGATCAGATGAGTAGCACAACTTTGTTATGGGTTCCTCTTCGGTGCAGACGACAGTTGTGTTTTCAGGTTTTTTGATTTCAGTCATTATTACTTTGCGATCGCGACCACCTGAAATAACAAATGTGAAGTTTTCCGATGCTAGAAGCGCCCACACGGAATCTTGATGAACGGAAATTGTTTGCATACACCTGCAAAAGGTAAACAACAAATTATTTCGTTTAATTAATTAAAGAAACAACAGGAAAATACCTTTGCAGCCCAACATTCCATAATTTAATCTTTCCATCGCTGCTTCCAGATAGTATTTGCGTCCCATCCTTGGATACAACCAATGCTCTAACATTATCCGTGTGTCCTTTAAACTTATTTAATTTCGCACATGTACGCGGATCCCATATTCGCAGGACGCGTTCAGTCGAACCGCTGACTATTATACTACCCGAAGGATTCATGGCCAGACTGTAAATGGATTCTTTACTTCCTGGTAAGCTTGTTGCTGTTAAAAATTACCAATTGATATTATGCATTACTTAGCTACGATCGTAAACATAGGCGTGCGCAGCAGATTTTATTAGGGAGTGCCCAAACTTAAAATGTAACAGATGTAGGACAATATCTTTCCCATTTTACAAAATGAGGGCAAATAGATATATTAAATTAAATCTAATAAAATTAATTGAATAAAACGTTTTATTAGTTAAGCAGCAAATTTAAATAATGAAAGCCATATCCCAGAGATCGGCAGACCGCAGCTCGCGAGCCGCATACGTCTTTTTGGGAACGTTCGGCTTTGTGCAGGTGGTGCTTCAACATTTAAAAAAATTGAAATTTCAAAAAATTTAATATTTTATTAATTTCAATTTTTCAAGTTCCATATTTATTAGGAGCCATTCTGCCATTATATAGTTTCATTCAATGTTGATGCACCACCTGCACACAACCGAACGTTCCCAAAAATACCTATGCGGCACGCGAGCTGCGGTCTGCCGATCTCTGGGTTATGGCTCTTATTATTTAAATTTTCTGCTTAACTAATAAAACGTTTTATTCAATTAATTTTATTAGATTAAATTTACTATATCTATTTGCCCTCATTTTGTAAAATGGGAAAGATATTGTCTACATCTGTTACATTTTAAGTTTGGGCACTCTCTAATAAAATCTGCTGCGCACGCCTATGGGTACAACCTGTATATTAATTGCGAAAAATCAAAGTTAGAAGTCAAACAAAAGTTAAAACTTCCATTTTATTGCTACAGGCAGGCAGAGTGAATAATTTATGCGTTTTCGAGTAGTTTCTGATGTTTCTTACTTTTATGCGCCACGCCGTATGTTCGAATTGCAATTGTATCTGGTTTTTGCAAAACTAAACTCGTCTATTTATACTTTTGCATTTGGCAATTTAATTTAACAACGCAATTTTCATTTAACAGAGTGAGCGCGCGATTAACAAATATCGTTGAAACGAAGAAATTTAATAATTTTTATTTCGATTAATAACAAATATGGAAAATATGGAAATAAATTTTATGAATTTTCTGAATGCAGATTGTTGAATTAAAGCACAAACAAGAAACGACCGGTTTCGTTCCGGTGCAAGATGAATATTTATACAAAATCTACAATCTTTTGGCTTTTAGCTTTGGCACTGTGCCAATAAAACTTTAACAACATTTACTTACGAATATAAATTATTTAGATGCGTGTTTTTATTTCTTGTATATAGATAGAGATACTTTAACTTGCGGCACGGTAGCCACCAAATAGACTTTTACGATTTACCTAATTCAAATTGTCCAATGTTGTGCGGTTATTCCACTTTTTTGCATAAAATTATGACTTATTTCACTTGTTTCAGGATGTGGAGCGTATATGTGACGAAATAAAAAACTTGAAATTCAAGTACAAGTTGCCAGGACAATACAGTCACGTTGATTATTTGTATGGACGACAGGCAACGAAAATTGTGTCAAAAGTAGTTCATAAATTATTTACCGAGAATTAGGTATAATTACGTATATTTGATATATTTGTAAATTAATACGAAATACAAAAACAAAATAAAATAAAAAATTAATATATGAGACAATTGCAAAGCAGCTCAAACAACGGCGCCATGCACAGACATGTTTCGGTCTTTTTGGACCTCATCAGTGCGGAGGGAGAAGGCGCCGCGCCGTCAGTAGAACTCCAAAGCTTGCCCAATATACTGTTAGCGGGACAAATTAAATATAGAGAAATAACCCGTTACTACATCTATCGGCAAACAACGAGTCACGAGTTCAACATCTCTAAGCCCACCGGGGCGATTTCAAATTAAGTAAAATGACAACTGCAACTCGAGTAATAAATGTTTATTGACACATTTAGAGGCTACGACCGGTTTCGAGCAATATAAGATCATCATCATTCATCAGGCAAGTACAAAAAGGAAGCAACTATAAAACTTTTTTCTTCTGATGATAATCTTAAATTGATCGAAACCGGTCGTATCATCTTTTCTTCTGATGATGATCTTAAATTGATCGAAACCGGTCGCATCCTCTCAATGTGTCAATAAATTGGGGATTGCTCTATACTTTAAAAAATAAATTATTAAGCATTCAAAGCCAAATAAATATATTTCTATGATGGTGAAAATCTTCGAAGTTTCGATTTAAGTTCTTTTCTATAAATTTTCGATTTCCTCTATAGGTTAAGTAACGTCCGGTTGTATCAGTGTCCGGTATGTTTGTTATTTGAAAACGAAGGAAGATCTCTAGACGAATTGAGCCTGAGAAAAAATAACAGGATCAAAGCATTAACATCCGTACGACGTCAGAGTTAGTTAAACCTAAAGAATTAAATGGAAAAGATTTCGTGAAACAAAAAACATTAACGAAATAGGATTTCTCATTTCGTATATACCGTGTGATTCATTTTGGTTGTTCCAGTATAAGTTTTTTTATTTTAAGAAATAAAATATCAATTAATTAATTAATTGGTCATAAAATTTATAACGTACAAAACTGATCTTTTCAGATTTTGAAAATAATGTCGTAAAAAAATTTAATTTTTCATAACTCGAAAATATTTGTCACATAAATTACGAAGAATTACAACATAACATTTTATTTGTGGTTTACCCAGGGATGCCACAACTTTTGTATTTTTTTCTTTGAAGGCTTATAAAGTCTATATGCAAGATATCTCTTCAAACAAAAAATTTAGAGGGACATCCAAAATATCACCCTGTATATATCTATATATGTATTAAAGGGATTTGGTCTATTTCAGACATAAATCTTCAGAAATGGTAGACCCCTAAATAAATATTTAAAATTAATACGTAAGAAATGGCAAACATCACGAACAATATGTTGAAGAGAGATGTAAAGATTGTAGAATGTACAAAGGGAACAAAGATAATTTGTTTTATAAAATTCTAGTAGTTCAAGTGCAAAATGCAAATTACTGTTCTTCTGTTCGGAATTCAAAATGAACTGAACATACAAATAACAAGAAAATCAATATTTAACTAAATCAAAATTTAATAATGACTTCAGAGGCGTAGCAAGGATGGCGCCGGGGTGCTAGTAATCAAAATATGAACTTTTTGTAATGTAGGTAATATTATTTTTTACTATAAATTTTAATTTTGGCATATTTTGTAATAACAATTTCAACACCCGTCTCCAATTCCAATTCCTAGCTACGCCACTGAATGACATAACTGGAATTAAATTACATAAATTTTTCTACACCTATTTAGTTATATGGTCATTATTAGCATTTTTTGAGTGATTCATGATATTAACTGCCGTGAATTATGGATTTTTCATAATTCACGATCGTGAATTATGCATTTTAAAAATTACTGCAATTAAATACATTGATCGCGTATCAAAGTTCAACAAGATTTAACGAATTTGAAGTGACCGATCGATTTGATCTATATGATCTAACATCTCGAAGCAACCATAGCAACTCGATAAATACTGTCAAAACTGTATGTGATCGCCTGCCATATTGTTCACTTGTCAATTTCGTTGAGAAATCCCAATTTGTATTTGGTGTTAAAAATAGTGCAAGGTGTAGAAAAAGCATAGTATTATATTCGCGATTGTGGCCATTACTCATTCAGATGAATTTGAGCCACTCGCCTATCGGCTCGTGGGCTCAAACATCCTCGTCGTGAGTAGTGGCTATCATTATTGCTCTTATGATTATATACTGTTGTTTCTGATGTTTCAATTCAGTACAACACTTCATTAAAAATGTTAATTTTTCGATTTCATATCAATTTAAGGTGCGTGGTGTTTTAAATATGCAGTATATACTGGGTGTTATATTTTTCTTTAATTTCTAATTTAATTTTCGTATAAAATAAATCGGTGCGTTAAATTCGCACCGCGCAACTTTCCGACCATATACAGTATAATTTCGTGGAAATGAGAATGATTAAGCCGCATACTAATTTACATAAGTACCTACATACAATATATATGTATCGTATCGATCATTCTAATAGGATATCACAAACGTCAACATTTTGATGGTGGGCTGACGCTGCGAGATTTTCTATACGCCAATATGGTAGGGTGACCATTATTTATTTGGCTCAATTCGAGACATAAAAAGACTTTTTCGTACTCAGAGATCCGTCGAAAACCAGTAGACCTCGAAATTTTGACCGATTACATATCTTTCCTTAACATGCACCTTCGGAATGGTCGGAAAGTAGGTACTAAAAATATAAATTATTTCTCATATATGGTGCGCGTTATATTTTCATTATAACAAAAGCTACAAAATTTCAAATCCGACACATATTTTCTGGGATTTTTATTTTAGTATTTGAGATCAAATCCACGACATTTTTCGTGACAGTATCGATGTGGGACACAGTGCCAAAATTCGTGTTAGCATCAGCCAGTCTTAGGAATTCAACCAATATCAAACGAAATTTGGCGGTTATTAGAATTATGGATTCTCATATTTTTATTTAATTAAACCATTGTTTATTTTTATAATTAAGTATTAAATAAAATACAATAGTTTTTGTTATTAAAGACCCAATTAATCCCACTGTAACTATCCCTTTGTATGATGCAATTAAGTTAAATACGTGCCGAGAGACACGAGCCACGTGAAGCATCACTGGCAAACATGACTGGCGCCTCGGTCGTAAGTGGAACGCACTTCTCAGAGCCAGCGTAACCGTTCGCCCAAAATTATATTTGAGGTTTCTGAACAGAAATTTAATTTCAATATATATATTCCATTACTTACTAAGAGCGTAAATAAAACTGGACCACCCTTTGTGTTTTTTGTTTCCATGATTTTTCGATTTCTACTTCAACATTTCTGTTAGCGTCCACTACGTTTAAATATCAAAATTCATTAGCTGCATTTCTTTGTACGTAACTTTTCTGACAAGTTAAAGTGAAAGCAAAGAAACGGTTTTGTGAAACTGATGATCCCCACAGCAATTTTTTAACTTTCACATTAACTCGTCAGAAAAGTTACTTACAAATCAGAGCGGTGTGAGCACGTTTTTTTCGTTACTGAACGAACCTAAGCCCCATCAAGTGTCAACACGAACATAACCTTTCTGAATTCGTGTGAATTTTACCAAAACATTACTGTTAATTAATTGTGAACAAATATGATTTTCATAAATAGAAAGGGTACAAAATGTTTATAATGCTTAATTTCTTATTTTTTAAATCCATATTATTGTGTAGGTCTACTTGATGTCGTTTCGCTTTGTACACAGGCAAGAAGATTTCGAGGAAAAATCAATGTACAAAAGCCCAGGAAGCCACACTTTGAGAAAGCTTTATTATTAGAAGTGACAAAACCTTATTTTAATAAGCCAGAAACATTTAAATCAAAAGATTTATTATGTGGTAAAGAATATAAAAAATTGGATGCATCAAAAGATCTTGTGAATCCTTTACAAGTTATCTACTCAAAAGAATTGTTGGATAAATTTAAAACAGCAAAATTAGTGGCTTTTTTCCACAAGAATTCAATATCTGCTGAAACCGAGTTTAAGGCATATAGCGCATTTCATAAAATCAACATGGAATACAAAAATTATGGGAAGAAAACTTTGGAAATGGCCATTATGAATACACCGTATCAAACTGTGTTGGATTTTTTTGTATCACATAATGCCATTGTATTTAGCAAAGAACTGGATATCAAAAAGTTGTTTCGAATAAATAAGAAGTTTCCACAACTAATTTTGTTAGGTAAATATACAGATTTTTTAAATGGCGTAATGACAAAAATTTGGCTTTTTTTCACATAATAAGTATCAAAAACAAATCTAGTTGAAAAATCGTTAGATGAGATAGCAAACTTATATTTTATTTGTAAAATTACAAATTTGATAATCAATTACCATTTAAAGTTGATCAGATTAATAAATTTTAACGATTTCTTTTTAAAATTTCACTTTTGAATGTGATTGTAATGCAATTTTGTTTTATTTTCAGCTGCAATTTACGAAAATCGTTTCGTTAGTAAAGACCAATTAACTGAACTCAGCAACATACCGAATATTCAAGTAGCCCGAGCTGACTTGGTTCAGACTTTAAATAACGTTGGAAGTAAACTTGTCGGTCATTTGAACACCAACCAACAAGTATTACTTTCTCAATTGTCGGAAAGAAACAAGCAATTAGAGTTAGAAGGCAGCACTAACGAATAGATTATTGATTAAGTTATTGTATAGAGTAATAAAGCATTTGTAATTAATTGCGTGTTTACGTTTTATCCCATTAGGTAATTTCCTTTGAGGGAAGTAGTAACTAACGGCTTGATCATAACAATAGAGTGATAAGTCAAATAGAAAATATTCTCATGATATTCTCAATAACAGTGCGGATGACTGCATTCGTGCATTCTTGTCTCTTCTAATTTTAAAGGTGCCAAAAATCGAGTCAAGTGGTGGGGATAAGAGTGGAAGTAAAACTGAGCATTCTGATTTGTTGGAGTCAGTACTCCACTCCAGTGAGTGGCGGAAAATTCAAATTTTTGGATTCCAAGATGGTAGATAGATGGCTCTGGTGTTGACAAGTTTTCGATTTGCCGCCACTCCAGCACTTTAACCAATCAGAACGCTCACTCATACCCCCACCACTTATGACTCGATTTTAGGCCCCTTTAAAATTATATGGCATTCTGATTCCGTACCCGCTTCTATCCTACTAATGTGACTTATAAAATAATATCAATTATTCAATTAGGATAGGCAAGTGTATTTTTGTAAACTTTTACCACAAATAAAACCAGGCCTGAAGTCACTTACGAAATGGAAATTTTTAAAATCAATATTACGAAGCATTTTCAGTGTGGTCTCTATATTCGTTCCTATTCGCGTCAATTGAGATAACAACATTTTCCATCTGGATATCGATTTGTTCCATGTTTTCACGACGCCGACGCAACGTGAGCTGCAATATACAGAAAACTGAAAACGTACGTGAGGTAAACTTGTGTCCGAAGATGTTTGTTGCTGTTCGGCATTAATTTCTTCTCGATCCGTATGAAACGGACGAAGGTGTTGATAATCTCGTCATGGAAAAAGCATTTCGACTAAATAAGGTATTTATTATGTTTGATCAAATAGCATTTACCTAATTTTGCCAAATTTTATGGATGCATAAAAAAATATGCTTACAGAGAATGGTGTACCCTGAAAGTTTATCGTTAGATCAAATTTCGCGCAAAGAATCAGCTAATTCAAACGTGTCATGGGTTAGCGAACAAAGTGATGTTAACGGAAACGATGAAAATAAACCAACAGAGGAAGGTAAATCCGGAGCAACTGCGAATTCGGGGGGTTCTATGTACGTATTTCATTTTTCATACCATATTCGTATTTGTATTTTCGAACATAACGTAACGGTCGTAACGTCCAAGTTCTGGTTCATAACTCTGGACCTGGTAACACCGCACAACTTTCCGACCATATACTATAGTTTCCGTAAACTTCTCCGATTGTGAAACTGATTTTGATCGGAAAGTGTACCTGAAATTGTTGAAAAATTTCTGTATATTTTCCACTTTCCGGCAAATTTCATCGTAATTAACTGAACAGGAACATAACATATAGTAAGAAGTAAAAGAGAAATAACCCTGATAAATATGTGATACTTCAAAAATAGTGTCGTAACTTCGTGTACCTAGGTACATAATTTTATTTGAATTAAAACCGATCATGCAACATGTAATGTGAAAGAGGAATTCAGAACGAATACAGTCCTTTTAAGCAAACAAGAGACTTGTTGGGCATGGTCAGCGCTTCCTAACGAAAGTACTGAGTGGAGTTCAGCAAGTATGAGAAATGAGAATATAAATGCTTACGTACTTAAAATTAAATTACTGTTGATATCATTTGTGAAGCACGTCACCGTTATCTCGTGAGCCAATTATTGAGAGTTCCATATAAATGGTTAATTCAGTTTAGATATTTTCCAGGGCTCATGTTTGCCTAGAAGCGCTGTACAAAACAGTGTCTCATTGATTTAGAAATTGGAAATTATTATCCAACGAAATAAGATTTGCAGAGTCATAATACGTAATTAAATTAAACGTCTCGGTCTCACTCGGAAATTCTTATATACTGTAATCTGTACTAAAGTACACTTTTTCGTTCGTTTTTGAAGGAGTTCTGTTCCTGCTTTACTTGCTTAAGCGGGGTTATACGTCAATTGGAGGCGGTCAGTTGGACGAGCGACAATTGGACGCGGTCAATTAGTCGCGCGACAATTGGACGCGTACGACAAAAAGCCAAGTGCGCTAAAGCCAAAGTACGTTTTGTGTTTTTACACTAACCCTCCTGCTAATCCCAATAGGGCCTAACCTCCTTACCGAACTGTATGACCACGCGTCCAATTGTCACGCGTACAATTGTCGCGCGTCCAATTGACGCGATACCGAGCTGACTACATAACACAAAAACGTAAAACTAAAAAAAAAAAAAATTCTGCTTGTCGCTAAAAGAAATGGAACCTACTTGTAATGTGTAATAAACACAGCTAAACGGATGCGGACAGGCTGTGTGACGGTAGTAGCACTTAATTTTGTAGATGATTCGTTTGTACAGCTTCAATGCTGGCATGACTAGACTGTAAACGGTGCTATTATTATGTTTCCCGCCATACGACCAACTGCGATTACTCCGCGGCGGTTCGTTTTCGTTGTCTTCTGCTCGATGTATGCTATTTGCCCGACT
>JARJEB010016449.1:0-15548 GCA_030264535.1 Liometoxenus newtonarum | reverse complement strand
GAATTCTTCGGGTTCTTTCGAGATTTTAGATCATATAGATAAGTTGGATCGGTCACTTCAAATTCGTTAAATCTTGTTGAACTTTAAATGATCTACGAATATACGCGATCAATGTTATCAAATTCCAGTGATTTATAGGTACCATTAATCACTAAAAAAATGCTAATAATGACCATATAACTAAAAAAAAAGTTATACATATAAAATAAAATTTTTGTTTTTACTTTATCTATGAAACTATTTACTATAGAACTAACTATGGAATTTTCCTACACTCCCACAATGAACGAACACAAAAAACAGAAAACCAAAAATACGGACTGGTTTACTTATCCGAAATTCTTAGAATGTTAGGAATATTTTCCTTCATGCCAATGTTTTTTTTTGTCTGTCCATTTTATATATTTGCAAGCAATTCCATTCCAATTGATTGTAGTGAATTGAAGTTAAATTCAAAGAAGTCGTGATGTGTTGGTGATGTTATTGAGTAATCGTTACTCAGGAATATTTTCAATGGTTCAAGGTTACTACTTACATTTTGTCCAACTTGTTTCCTATTTAATTTGAAGAACATGTATTTATATTATACTTGCAACTAAGTATTATTTATTCCTCTATTCCTGTACAATATTACATTAATTAATAAGTAATTAAAAAATATATTCCATAAATGCGTTTAACTTTCGTTTTATGACTTTATAAAAGTCGAAATTTGCTGATAATGAGTAGTGTAATTAAACTGCACAATTTGTAAGTAACCCATGAATTACAAATTATTATAATGTATAGATTGCAGAACACGTGTTTCACTGTGTATTATTTATTTATTTACTTTTATTTTTGTATAAGTAAATAACACTTTTATATGTATCGCATCGCTGCTACATAAGTTTTTGTTTATTTATCGTTTTTGATGATAATGCAAATTTAAACTAAATTTACAATACAAGGTACTAGTAAGTAGGTAGGTATTACTTTGTTGTTGACCAGAAAGCGGGCACGTTTTCGTTTATTTTAATTTGTTTGATATGACATATGACATTTAGTGAAGTAAGTGCTGACAAAAGTGTCGTAGTAATTAGTGTAGTAGCGTCAGGCAAGTAAAGAAGCGTTAACGAACCCAGCCAACAACGAGAACAACACAACCGGCACTGAGACTGAAAGTACGACGACGACCGAGGACCGACGTTGTGTTGTGGCTGTGTGGCGAGGCGACAGCCCGATGGTTCAAGCGCATAGAGTTCGAGTCTAGATCTCCTTCAATGCTCAAAGTCAAACTCACAAAACTTCTAGCTGGCCTGGCAGTGGGCAAGACGCGCAAGTGGCAAGGTATGGTATATCGACAACGATGGCGCAATCACACATTTTGACACACAAATGCAACGCAACTCTACTGGCCCGGACACCAGAGTACTGGCCGTGGTGCTTGCTTGCAGTTGCACTTGTATCTGCTGAAGTATCATAATATATTTAGAACGCAGTAGAATCATTGAACGATCGGACGGCGAGGCGAATATGAAAAGATGATGCATGATGCATCATTGCGTGAAAAAGTATTGAATTTCTTCTTGTTATGAATATTTACGTGAATTCTACTTGTTTTGTTAGTTGACTACTACAAAGCCCTATGTCTGAGCCTAGGCAACGAATAATCGAAACCCAGGTAGCGTTTATTTCCCGGAACTGTATTTACATTTAAAAATATTAAAAATCAGGAATTTATTATTTACCTAACCTTAAATATATATGCTCGAGGACTTGTACAGTTGACACTGTGTTGCACTGTGTCACGCTGTGTCGCGTACATGGAAAACGTCTTATTGCCTGCCCTACATCAGTTCTAGAGACCTCTCAAGGTCATTCCGCCTATTTCATTTCATACGTAATCATCACTTGACTTGTCCGATAACACTGTAGGTATTTATGAAAATTGATCGGATCAGTGTTTGCATCACTTGGATCACCTGGGTACGTTCCTTTGACAATCTGTAAATGTAAATGCTCACGTTTATACAGGTGTAACGTTACTGGAACGCACCCAAGGTATCTGATCACTGATAAGATCAGTTTTCATAAATTCCTTGTGTCAGACTGTGTCGCGTCGATGAAAACCAGCTTATTGCCCTACAGCAGCGGTTCCCAACCTTTCTGGCTTGCGAAGCCTTTTTTTAGAATCAACTCTTATCGCGGAGCCCCTTGGGCCTGCCATACTTAAAATTATAAGTAATTTGTAAATTGCCGATAGTCCAAAAAGACATCCTTGATGATTTTGAAAGGGTACTGGACGTGTTTAGAGTGAACAAGAAACCATCCAGCGGAAATGAGAGTTTCATGCATTTGACATCTCAAGCCGACCTAAAAATTGCGTTTCAAAATCAAAGTCTTCCGGAGTTTTGGTTAAATTTACCGGACGAATGCAAACTCTTGTTAGAGAAAGCAAAATTAATGTTGCTGTCTTTCGCAACCACATGTATCTGCGAATCAGGATTCTCCGGTTCCTATATTTTGTTTTGGTAGCTGCGTAGGCAGGGCCGGACTATGCCTATCGTGGGCCCTAGGCACTTAACTGAAATTTTGACATTTTTATTTTGTTGGTGACCAAAATAGGAAAGCTCTCAAGTCTCCAGTTCTGAAATTTTTTTGGGTGACCAAAAAAAGCACTCGTCTCAAAGTTTTGAAATTTTTATTGTTGGCGACCAAAAAAAAGGCCTCTCAAGTCTTCGTAGGCCCTCCAAATTTTCGTAGGCCCTAGGCACAGTGCCTAAAGTGCCTTTTGGATAGTCCGGCCCTGTGTGTAGGCAGAGAATCCTGGTTCACAGAGATAGATATGTGGTTGAGAAAGGCAGCAACACTAATTTTGCTTTCTCGGACAAGAATTTGCATTCGTCCGGCGGTAAATTTAACCAAAATTCATCCGAAAGACTTTGATTTTGAAACGCAATTTCTAAATCGGCTTAAGATGTCATCGGTTTAAGATGTCATATCTAAAGGAATCACTAATCCTGCTGAATTTAAGCTTGATGGTTTCTTGTTCACGCTAAACATGTTTAGTATCCATTCAAAAATTCAAAATACTTGCACGTACATTGAACTTGTCAAATTTTCAATCTGAAAGTATTTTTCACTATTTGTATTGATACATTTTGATTCATTTCTTTTGTTTGTTATTCAATCAATTTTTTGTTTCAATTTCGTGGATCCTCCGCAAAGTCCCAATGAATCCGCGGAGCACGGGTTGGGAACCACTGACCTACAGCTTTAGCGACCTCTCAAGGTCACTTCGCCTATTTCATTTCATACCAAACGATCACGATCTAAAAACTCAAAACAACAAGGTGTAGGAGGATTTGACTCATATGCGCTGAACAGCTCGATAACTACTTACAAACTGCAATAATGCCTGCAAGTCATAATAAAAATGCAAGGACCGTAAGCTCGTTATCTGGATGTAATAATGTTGAAATATATCATAGTATTACCTACTACGCAGTCAAGTCATCATACCTTATTGAACTGAATATTAAATATTTACATACATCATACATTTTTCACATTTTAGTATAATAAATACAGGAAATGCCCAAGTATAAGCAAAAAATGAAAAAATGAATTACTAAGGAAATATTTGGCTTTGTTATATATATTATATTTATTTATTATGTTGTACATATCGTTGACTTTTCTCGTTTTTTTAATGTTTGTAAATAAGGTATTTATATGGCATATAAATGTTTTCATAAATAACAAACTCACCTGGATTCGCTTCCAATTTCTATATTCCGTTCGAGTTCGTAACTTAATACGCCAAACAAGTATTCAAAAAAGAAATACTTTTTCGATAAACAAAAACCACATGCTTTTGCAGCCTGTGTCGTATCTCCGGGACTATAACCTGACCGATTAGTACTTCTAACGCCATCTGTACTTCCGATTTCAAATATCTTAGATATATTTCTTACTACGCCAAACAAGTGTTCAAAAAAGAAATACTTTTTCTATAAACAAAAACCACATGCTTTTGCAGCCTGTGTAGTGTCTCCCCGACTATAACCAGACAGATTAGTACTCCTAACGCCATCTGTACTTCCGATTTCAAATATCTTAGATATATTTACGTATTAAATAGTCAAAAATGCAAATTTTAAAGTAATAAAGTTATATTTGTGACTTACCAATTTGTTGTTGTGCTCTCTGTAACAAAAAAAAAACAACAAAATAAGTATAATTTAAAATTAGTACATTTATGTACATATATTAAATAATTAAATCAACATAAAAATGATCAATTTGCGAATGAAATGCTATCGAAACAAATTAATTATATACATATACACACACAAATGATAGAGTGAGCGATAAATTATGAAATATTATGTTTTGGTTTACATGCGGTTGATAAATAATTTTGATTAATATATATTCAAAGTAAATACGTGAAGAGTAAATATAATGAGTATTTTAAATATGCAAATGACGAACAAACAATTGTAATCAAAAATTTACATGTATGTGTCGAGAGAGAGAGAGAGAGAGAGAGAGAGAGAGAGAGAGAGAGAGAGAGAGAGAGAGAGAGAGAGAGAGAGAGAGAGAGAGAGACACCCTGAATCGATTAATGTAATCCTCGACTTTGATAATTTACGTTCATTTGTTTATGTGCGGTCGGCATCAACTTATATGGTTGAATCGAACAAAATCGTCATTCACAGACCAGACAACACATTGCTTACATCACAGTAAAAGCATATCGATGTCAAAAGGTTACATAAATATTTGGGCATCATAACAATGTTTGTAATGTATTTTTTAGTGTCATAGAGTTAAAAATAAAGTAGAATCGAAGCAAAGAAAATGACCAAATAGCTAATGCTAAAACGAACTAAAAGAGTTTTTCACATAATTTAGAATGAAAGAATGAAAAATTAAGTATTCCATTGATATTATTGTTGTTGTTTGATTAAGTAGATAGCATCGTGAAGTTAGAACAATAAACAGTTGACGACAATAACAATGTGGGCGCTAAATGTTGTTCATCATTAAAATATCAACAACAATAAGTAGATACGTGTTATGTTCGGTGACATGAGAACTGGATGCATTAAATATAAATGAGTAACGAGCAAGGATGAACGCAATGCAGTACCATCAACCAGCTAACCAACAGGGAACAAGGAAGATTTGAAGGACAATATAAATATATCAGTTAATTAATCAAGTAGAATTTACAATTGATAAATTGTGGACTATTATTAACCGGCATGCTTCTCCTGCTCAAAACATTGTAACTCAGAGAGGACGGACAGACAGGACAGCAGCAGGCGCAGTGGCGTAGCTATCATAGAGCAATGTGAAAAAAATTAAATGATTTCGCAAATGCTTTGCAATTGAGAAATGGGATTCATATTCCCGCAACACAGAATTTGTGGAATTGGTCCATCCAGTTTACTTTAGAATCAAGGAGACGTGGGCAGACCCTGCTGTCATGATTTTGCACCGGGCCAATTCAACCGAGCTACGCCATTGAATTGAAATTAATTAAATTTTATTTCAGTGAAGAAAAAGTATCAACTTATTTACATATTCCCACAAATTTAACTTATGAAAGAAGGTAGGTACTTAACTTATTTCTTGCACATACTTGCTTGTAATAAAATAATTAACATACATTTTGTAAAAGTAACCGAATACCGGAAGCTTCCAGTGAACGAGCATCTAATGATCGACTCCTAGGTTTATTCGCATAAACAATCACATCTTTCTTATTAACATTATTGTTATTAATAGCACTTGTATTCGTGTTGGTATTGGTATTGTTACTGTTACCACTGTTATTTTTCATCCAGCGAAAATACTGCGCCATTATGTAACGCGAACAACATAACTCGCACGTCGCACTTTCAATATTTAACGAAAAACACGTTTTCTTATGATGACAAGAGCAGTTGGATCTTTAAACTTTTAATGAAAAGTCCATAACGTTTCATTTTCGTCCTGTCACCGATTCGTTACTGTTTAAAATGCAAAGTCACAACTCATTTCAATGCAAGTTTAAGTTAAGCAACTTGAAACGTTCACGTATTTGTTGAAATCATATGAACAACCGCAAATACGACCGAAAACTTTACCGAAAATTACTTCACGAAAGTAACCGACAAAATATTTTTGCTAACAGAAAAAATTTTTTCCTTAAAGTATTTATCACTTTGTTGGTTAATTTTTAATTTCTACCGAAGTATAATTGCTGCTATTAACTAGTTACTTTTCAGTTATCATAGTTGGACACGTATTTGTTCCATCCACTAAACTTGCTTCAGTTAATTGTCGTTTCAATTAAAGTAATCAATTAATAATTTTAATTTCCAACACAACACAGTATTATAAACCAACTTGAATTGCCACTTCTACATTTTGCACTAAATTTTACATATCACACGGTATGTAAACACAAGCGATAAGAAGTTTTTGTCTATTGTAAATCGTAAGCAAATTTAGATAATGAAACAGTGAAACAAATCCAGGTTGTTGTCACCAGAAAAAGCATAAAGCACAACCCCTTGTTACTATACGAGTATAGGTATATAAAACTTTCTGTCTCTTCGATGATTTAAAAATGGTAACAAATTTATCACAACGTTTAACGAAGAGCACACAAAAAAAACAAATTCGTGAAAATAAACTGGTATCAACTTGTATTTGTACAAACGTGGATGAAAATAAGTTTGTCGTTTGTGACTGTTCGGTATTATAATGTTGACGAACTTACAAACGAGCGAATAGAACAGTTCAACTCGTTGGTTGAACGAAATGAGGAGAGTCAGTCGGGAGCTGGTTGCTGCTGATTGTCGCGATTATCGCGCGCCCGTTTTTCACTAGCACTCTGCGTATTCCAAGTCCACAACTTTACTTACTCTAAGTAAGTTATAGATATAGATAACTACTGTACATTTAATAATCGTATTGTATATACATATAGTATAGACATGTTGGTTCGAATTTGCGTATGTTCATTTCAATATTTGCAAAAAGCAAAATACATCACAAGGTTATACGAGGTGCGCCTTCAAATTGAAAAATAAAATGAAAGCCTTTTTCCAATCAAGACTGCATGACACAGTGTCGACGTCGATACAAGCATTTTAGGTTAGGACAGGGGTCGGCAGACCCTGGATTGCGGCTCTTCAGACATCAATTGCTGATAGCTTCGTTATCATGTTTTCATCACAACTTTGCTCTTCTCACTGGAATGTCTGCCAACCCCTGGGTTAGGACATGATTAAAATTCAACATTTTTCTGTGTCTCGTGATTAGATCCATGAGAGTAGGGTTACAAAATTAGTTGAAGAAGTAACTTTAATAGAAAAACTATAAAGTCACGTTTATGAACATGATTCTGTCATTTTACAAAACCTAAGTTTTAGTACACACACAGAATATTTGTTATGTTATTTATGATTTCGAGTAAATGTAAATTTCAACGCAAAATTTATGATAGAAATTTGAAATTTCTATTACAAGACAGCTCGTTATCTGTTTCTGGCAAACCGTAACATTCTCCAACCAAAATCACAATAATTTTGAACTGTTGGACGATTTTATTATATCTTAGTAGCTCATTTCCAAACCCAAACGAATTCAAATTTTATTCAAAAGCTTCGTGTGAATCTTGTTTGCAATGACCTTGTACGAAGCATATACAACTATGCATACCACCAACTATTTATTACCAGCTGTTAAAATTGCAGCTTAAGGTTGATTTATGCTCGCATCTTAGCATTTAACACTTTACTCCAAAGAATCAACATTTAACACTTGTGCCTGAAGTTTTAAGAAAGCATTGTTAAATCTTTAAATCTTCAGTGACGAACATATATATATATATACATATTACCTTTTAAATGTTAAATATAAAGTCTTGGGAGTTAAGTGATAAATGCTAAGTGGCGAGCATAAATCGATCTTTACAATCAACAGACGAAGTCGATTTATGCCCGCCTCTTAGCATTTAACACTTAAGACTCAACATTTAACACTTATGCCTGAAGTGTTAAGAGAGCATGGTCAAATCTTTAAATCTTAAGTGACAATTATAAATGGTTAAATGGTATACATATACATAAGCTTACCTTTTAATTTTTAAATGTTAAATCTTAAGTCTTAGGAGTTTAGCGTTAAATGCTAGGTGGTGAGGATAAATCGATCTTCACAATCAACAGACTAAGGTCGATTTATGCTCGCCCTTAGCATTTAACACTTAAGACTCAATATTTAACACTTTTGCTTGAAGTTATAAAAAAGCATGGCCAAATCTTTAAACATAAATGGTTAAACGATATATACATAAGTTTATCACTTAAATGTTAAATCTTAAGTCTTAGAAGTTGAGTGTTAAATGCTAAGTGGCGAGCAAAAATCGACCGCTACAATCAACAGACGAAGGTCGATTTATGCTAGCCCTTACCATTTAACACTTAAGACTCAACATTTAACACTTGTGCCTGAAGTTATAAGAAAGCAATATAAGTTTATCATTTAAATGTTAAATCTTAAGTCTTAGAAGTTAAGTGTTAAATGCTAAGTGGCGAGCAAAAATCGACCGCTAGAATCAACAGGCTAAGGTCGATTTTTGCTTGCCTCTTAGCATTTAACACTTAAGACTCGACATTTAACACTTGTGCCTAAAGTTTTAAGAAAGCATGGTTAAATCTTCAGTGACGAACATAAATGGTTAAACGATTTTTCATAACTTTATCTTTTAAATATTAAATCTTAAGTCTTAGGAGTTAAATGCTAAGTGGCGAGCATAAATCTACCTTAACAATCAACAGCTCAACATTATAGTTAGTTAACCGTTAACGGTTAATGAATAAGCAAAAGTGTTATTTCGCATGAACGTTAAATCGGGGCAACATGACTGAAATACTATAAAAGAGCAAAAAAAAAAGTATTAAAATCATTCCTTCGGTGAATGTTTTACTTTACTGTATGCTTTCATTTTTAATTTCACAGTTAAGAAAAGTAAACTTCTTGTTTTTCCTTTTTAAGTCATTCAAACAAAACAACATCGAAGGAAGTTCAGATAGAACAAAATACTTTTTTCAATTTCTAACCGAAAAAAAGTTAAGAGTTGCTGAGAATTACTAATGAATACAAAAAAAGGAAAACATGTGATTCTATGTTCTGATACGTCGAGTAATTGTACAATGAAAACAATTTAATCATCTCTAATTACAAATAATTATTATTAATGAATTCTGTTCAAGTTTGTAAGATATCACGATGTTGTGAATGTACATCGGTATCAACGTCATGAACAAGAAAAAATGAAATAAAAATTTGTATGTTCATTAGCAACGCTTTCACAATGACTAATTAAATTCAGGTTCGCCGATTATTGAAAAATCAAATTTATAAAACATGAACATGAACACACGCTTGCAAATTTAGTCAGCAAGAAAACATAAATTTAATAAATGAAAAGAAAAATGTCTCAAAGCAAAATCTTTTAGTAACAGTAATTTTCAATATCCAATTATCTGTTTGAAAGAAGAACGTCAAAATCGGTTGTCACATCTCAAAATGTTATCAAGACAGTTTGCGAAACTTCGTCCATTCCTCCGCTATCTAAATCTCTACGAATATCAAAGTAAAACAATACTTGCCGAAAATAACTGCACGGTTCAACGATTTTGTATACTCGAGCGTGGAAAATATGATGATATACAGAAAATTGATGCACCTGAATATGCCGTAAAAGCACAAATTGTATGTGGTGATCGTGGCCGTGGAATTTTTACAAGCGGCTTTCGGGGTGGTGTACATTTAACTAAACACCGGCAGGAAGCAATCGAAATCGCACAACGCATGTTGGGTCAAGTGTTGGTAACGAACCAGACAGGTAATCGTGGTGCATTGGTTAACAAAGTTATTGTGGCCGAAAGTGTGCAGGCATTCAAGCAGAAATCTCTCTGTTTCACATTGGATTCGATTCATGGACCAACGATTTACGTATCGGATGATTGCCGCATTGATTTTACCTCACAACATGCACTTGCAAATGCAAACAATTATGCATTGCAAATGTTTAAAGTACCATTGCAAGATAAACTTCCGAAGAAGGTTGTTAAACTTATAGTCGACAGTGTTAATTTTGGTGAAGTATTTCAACACAAAGTGGAGAAAGAAATTAACAATTTGTGGAATGTGTTTAACAAGTATTACGCCCTACATTTAGAGATTAAACCTTTTATTTTAAGCAATACGGGGCAAATATTATGTCTTGATGTAAAACTTATAATTGATGATAATGCCCTGAAACTGCCACATATGCTAAGCTTACTTTCACGAAACCTAATCGAATCGAACAATTTACAGAATAAAATTAATTACATAGATTTAGGTGGGAATATTGGATGCATAGTTGATGGTGCTGGTCTGGCTCTGATAACCAACGATTTGCTAACTTCATACGGAGGCAAACCGGCTAACTTTTTAAACTTAAATTTATGGGAAAGCAAGTCGCACGAAAAGGATAATATACATATTGCCATTGAGGCACTAACAAGTAACGCTAAAATTAGATCCATTCTGGTAAACATAAATTGGAACAGTGATTGCACACAGATTGCGAAATCGTTAATCGATGCCAAATTGAAATTGCCAATTGTGATGCGATTAAGGGGGATTCATGATGAGGCAGCATGGAAAATGCTGGAATCTTCTGGTTTAAAGGTTTACAGGGTGAATGATACTGAAGAAGCTGCGAGAAAAGTTATTGCTTTATCAGATGTTAGCGAAAAATTGGCTCAAAATAAATAAGAAATATTTATATATAAAAATGAACGGTGGAATGTTACCATTTAGGACATTTAGTGGAAACGACACTTTCATAAATATCCATAAATGTCCGGTGGCGGGAGAAACACTGATTTGGTGCCAAAATGCAGGCACAAAAACCAAGGTCCCAAAATCTACCTTAATAATGAAATATTCTGAGCAAGATTGTGGAAATGATGGCCGTTTGTCTAAGTGTCCTAAAATGTCATTTATTAGAAAAAATGTCTGTTGATTAATGTCCAAATATGTCCGGACACATATGCGGACACTATAATTCATAAATTGATGTTTAACTTTTCCAATAGTAACTGTTTTGAAAATGCTAGCAGGTTAATAGTTTAAAAACCAGATAATATAACCTCAAAATATTGTTTTTCTGTCAATAGACCACTTCGGAATGATGTCAAAATGTCATCCAAACCATATCTGGCAACGTTTTAAAGGTAGTGTACGAGAAAGATAACTATAAAATAAAACAATCTTATTGGCTAATAACTCCAAAACCAACGATGCCAAAAGGTCTGGATGACACGTTGACAGCCTGTTCATTGTCATGTCAACAAATGAATGAATAATGTGTCAAAAAAATTTAAGATGAAAAGAAAGCCATGACGATGAAATGAAACTCGACTTACCTTGCGTTTGTCTTCCGGTGGAACGCTCTGATGTGATCGGTTTCTAAATATGTCCATAACTTTTGTCACAGGATTTTTACTCGACGATGCAGCAGTCACCGTGTGATAGTACTGCGTATGTGAAGAACCATCTCTCACCGGATGGGCCGAACCGTCCCTTGGCGCTTTTGGTTTGGCGTGCATCAAACCAGTATGCTAAAAACGATAATTATTATAATTGGAATTCCAATCTATAATTAAAAGGTTTTATAAAAGTTTATTTATGTTTTTCATGTTGTCTATACTTACCAAAGCCATGCTTTTCATAGTGGCCATCAAGGCCAAACCTTTCTTCTTGCTGGCATCGGAATGAGATCTGTTCCTAAAGGCATCGAGCATTCCGCCTTTTTTCGGACTCTGCACATCTTCACCGGATTTGCGACGTTCTGCAGAATTACTTCTGGACGTCGAACCACTACGTGCAGCACGTTCCTTCTCGCGTTTACGTTCCTTCTTTTCAAGCTTTTCTTTCTCCTTATCTTTCTCTTTTGATGATTTATCCTTTTTGCCTTTGGATTCTTTGCGACTATCTTTGGCGCCCCATGTGCCTGAACGTGGTCTTGGTAATGGTACCACATCTCCATCATCATTTAGTGTTGGTAACGGTTGGGATCCCAATTCCTAAAAAATAAAAAATATAATTAATAACAATGCATAATGTTTATTAAATTTCTGTACAAGTTGGTATATACGGACTGAATATGAACGCAAAAGTTTATTATTTCGGCCAAGATTAAATTCATTGTATTGACGTTTCCACGACGACATAGCAAACTTTAACGAGTCGTGATTGAATTTCTACATGAAAAAATGCACTTTTACAACTCTCGTATAATGTAAAATACTACGTTCGTTGATACGTAGATATTACAAACGAAGGTCGAACGGTATTTTGTGCAACTTGAAAGAGAGGTATGCACTCGACTGCTGAAATTGCACACACGACGCACACGGACAATAGTTAACAGACAACTAAAGTTATAACAGAAACGACAGTCAAGCATTCGAACTCTTGAACAACAAGAAAAGAAAAATGTGCACGTACTTATTTGCCAGAAAGCAGATAAGATAACAAGAAATCTTTCTCTATGCCTACATTTTCCAGAACTAAATAGACTGTGTGAGTGTGACTACAGAAAAACTAAGTCGTAAACTTAAAAATTGAAAACAGCCAGCCATTCATGGGATGGTAAAATTTATTTGTTATTATCATAAATGTTGTTGTTATTTAAATGCTTTATGTTTTTAAAAAGTCGTAAAAAGAAAAATGTCAACTTTACATTAAAATTAATTAAATGTGTGTATGTGTGTAATTTACATTTTTTACGATTTAACAAAACATTAGAAATACGATACAGATCCTACCATTGGTTGTTTATTACGACTCAAATATCAAAGATTGCTTTATTAGAGTAGTACATGGTAGTAAGTATCACTTCCACACAATAAGATACGATTTTAATTTATGCTATCGCAAAAATGTGCCCCGGTCCCGGTGCCTGAGGCTATGACGCTATGTCATTCGTAAAATGCCATTGTAAGCAAATAGTTTATTTGTCCACATGGTGTACCAAACAATATTTACTATACCTTCTTGAAAGCAATAATAATATGTTATTGACTCATATAAAAAAAAACTTGAAAATAAAAAAAAGTTCGAGATAAAATTCAAAACTTGCGTTCACTGTATGCTTTCATTTATGCCTCGATGTATATTGTGTTGCCTAACTCAACAAATATACCCAGAGAAAATTGCAGAGCAAACTGTGAGAAATTACGACTCAACTTTGATATTTTCCTTATGCTTCCTTAGGAATAAACAAATGTACAAAAATACCACTCATAATTTTACTAGAATAGAATAAATAAAGAACGTTGATTAGTTTTGTTATGTATATTAAGTGTTTATGACATACTCCTTCCTATTTATTCTATTCTATTCTATTGCAAATTTGTTTACGTTTAACCATTTTAACAGACAGGCGACGTGTTGTCTAGAAATGTATTTGAAACTATGAAATTGTTCTATAAATCAAACCTATCCCCCCCCCCCACCTTGGACTTATGAATTCGTTTCAATGTTCCAAACTTCACTCTCAAGTATGCAACAATTTTACAATAAATGGCAAATTATACGTTTCCTGTCCTACAATTTCTCTCGTTTCTCGAATTATTCGTGTTGAAAAGTTAATTACTATCTATATGTAGAGTTAAATCGATGAAATCAACTGATTGCCACATAGAAATTTCGGTCAATAACCCCAAGAAAACGTAATAATCTCCTAAAAACTATCATACACAGTCTACAGCTAACTAAAACGAATGGATATAATAAAATAATGATGCCAGAGGCAAACCCGAGGGCAAATATACACACGTTATACTTGATAAACTACAGAAAATAGTAATAGATTTAGAAAAACACGTTCTAGAAACGGTGAAATTGCTCCGTTTATATTTTTAATTAAACAAATTATCAAATTATCAAGTCGAAAGGCGCAAGCAACTATTATTGAACTGTCCTAAAATGCTCCTAATGCCGTAATGCGGATTGTTTGACCTTGGCACTAATCTCCAATTATTTAATTACAAAGTAGAACGTCTGTCTTGTTTTTGGGTGATGAGGCGACGTTAGAATTGTAATTTATTTATAGATTTAGGGAAATGTAGACTTACAAATGTCATCACAGGTTTACAAAGTTTACATGTCCGCATGGTTCTACGTTTTTTAAGTTAATTGATTATGGCATGGAAAGTTACATCCGCGACGCGTTGTTTTCAGAAGCACAGTCGTTCATGTTGGCCACTATGAAACTGCCCGACAACATTACACATATTAATGATAAGCTAAAATTTTATGTGTCATTTGTGTATATGATATGGTACTTTTATAACATATATTGATGTGTTGACTACAAAACGTGATTCGAATGCTTCAAAAACATTAATACATATTTTTAAATATTTCAGCAAATGAATAGATACGAATACTAAATGATTACAACAATGTTATACAGTCTAGCAAGTATAGCAAAGGCGGGTTATATAGTGCGATGACGTTGACGAATGGCCGGGTACATTTATTTGGCGGAAAAGTTATTCGCGGAGTTGATAAAAGAACTTGAGCCTTGAACTTCAACTTATTTGTGCGTTCGACTTCGACGGAGAGACATTGATTGGATTGGATGTATATGAACCAGGATGTATATCAACCACTTTACGGCGGCACTTTAATGTGCCGCGAAATTCTTGAAGTGTGCCGCCTTGGGAAAACCCTACCTAAATATAAAAGACATCAAACAAGTAGTTCAATCGGTTCTAACTTCCCAGCGTGGATCAAGTACAATTCTTTTTAAATTTATGTTATTGTTAGAGTGCGTCAAATTTTTTAATTATTAAAAGTGTACCGTTAGGAAAAAAAAGGTTGAGAAGCACTGATGTAATAAATTAGTGCCTATCCAACATTTTTAAAAGAATTATTGCAATATTGGCATTAATGGGAATGAGGAATTAATAACTGCAAGAATCGCTGTTAATTTAGTGGAATCAAGTGATCATATTTTAGCTGACGTAGTTTAGTTTGTCGTTTCGCTTTTCGAATCGTTTAAGAACGGTTTATGATTTTGACAAAATATAAGATTTTAACTTATGAAATGATCCATGCGATTTAAATATACTTTTTCTACAGCTATTTAGTTATACGGTCATTATTAGCATTTTTTGAATGATTAATGGTACCTATAAATCACACTTGATTTATGGATTTTTATAAATCACTGCAATTAAATAACATTGATCGCGAATATTCGTAGATCATTTAAAGTTCAACAAGATTTAACGAATTTAAAGTGACCGATCCAACTTCTCTATATGATCTAAAATCTCGAAAGAACCCGAAGAATTCCGACCAAAGCTCTATGTGTATCGCCCGCCATATTGTTTCACTTGTCAGTTTCGTTGCTTCATCGAGAAATCACAATTTGTATTTTGTGTTAAAAATAGTGCAAGGTGTAGAAAAAGCATAGTATTATATTCGCGATTATG
>JARJEB010016448.1:0-11473 GCA_030264535.1 Liometoxenus newtonarum | reverse complement strand
GTTTCCAATAATCATCAAAATAGCTCTCACACTGATGCACTGACTTGTCATCGTGGTGACGTGGTGTATCGTCTTCCGTCCCACATCCCCACTCTCTCCCCGTCCGTCGGTGTGTCTTTTACTTTAGCAATACAAATCCCATGACTTTTACTCGTTTATTTTACCGTCGAACGTTCCTATGTTCGACGGTAAAATAAACGCACGGTATATATAAAATGCAACAACGGCAATGTGGCAGGAACGTAAAGGCGAAGCACGCAATATCCTCTATTAATAAATTACTTCAACACTCGTCCGATAATGCCTACCGAAAGGGAAGAAGCACCACGTCTTCATTAAATCCACTAGAATAACATCGAGTGCTTTCTGGTGAAAAACGGAGAAAAGCCAAACCGTTGACGAAGACTGAAAACTTTTCATCTTTCATCATAATAATGCCAATAAGAGACGTTTGAAGAAGAAAAGGGAAACACGCAAAACTACAGTATCATTTTATACAGGATCATTCAAGCAGACTGAATAATGTAGATTTCTGTATTATTTAAAAGAAATCTATAAATTTCAAGCGCCATCTCAACTATTCAGTACGCACTATACACTAGAAATTTCAATTAAATTTTCTGGTATAAATTTAAGCAATACATTTACTTGCACGTTGGATTGTAGATTCTGAGTTTGTGCATTTTTGCTTCAATGAATAGGATTGCATAAAGTCTCAGCCTGGTGCAGTACACTTTCAAGTGCATTGTTTTTATGTAATTAAATTACTCAAGAGGGTTTATTTTAATTTACATTAAATTATACGAAATTAGCAAAGAACAATACGAAGACAACAATGAGCCACAGGAATACTGGAAAACAATTGAATTGGAAAATTCCTTTGAACAAATAACAAACTCAGAATGAAAGTTACTGAAGTTGCATATAAATTGCACCAAAAATAAACAAATAAAATTAACATAAACAAAAATAAAGAATCAAATATTTTCTCTATTCAATATTCAAATTGTTACTTTCCGACAAATATATTAGGAAAGTAATAGTTTCACACTCTAAATTGACACTTGTTAAATACTTTATTCGAATGTTAATTATGAACTCACAATTTTCAGGCAACGTACAACGTACAAGATTTCGTCTTCGTAGAACGAATATTGAGCGGAAAGTAAAAATTGTAGGTACGCAGAAATCTGTTGAGTTTGTTTTCGTGTCGGAACCTTTCGATTTTGATTTATTTCGTGAAATTTTGACCTTCTTTTGTTGTTGACTATTTAAACAGATGTAAAACATTTGTTTTGTACTTATCCAAACGTCGGCATAGACACGACATGAGTCTGTGCGGTGCGTCCCGTACCGATTTTTTATTTATAAAATTATATTATTAAATTTAATTGAAGACTTAAAGTATAAAAAAAAGCCATCTTGTAAAATAAATCGATATAGGAAAATTCAAGGCAAATTGAATTGAATTATAAAAGTTTTCAATATAAGTCGTCGCTATACAATTTTTAGCGCTTCTTCGAAAGCAGACTGCAGCTTTCTAATGTCGTAACAAGAATTAATAGGAATTTTTCAACAAAGCGCGCTTAATCGCTTGTGAAATTAATTTAAATTACATAATATTGAACTTTCGTAGAATCCATTTTCTAAATACCTAAAAACCTGGCGAAATAAACGTTAAATTGAAACAAAATCAATCGGTGCTTTAAATTCGCAGCGCACAACTGTCCGATCGATAGGTGGCTTGGTTTACCCGGAATTTTGCTCTCTCACACAAGCGAGATTCGTGGAGATTCGAGTTTGTTAATTTGCCTGATCACAAATCTTTCCTTACTACACTTACTTCGGTAAAGCGGAAAGTACATAAAAAGGTCTGAATTAATCATTAGCAAAAATTTATAAAAACAAGTTATTTTTACTATTAGAATGTTATATTTAAAATCTTTCTAAGCAAAAATAATGTGATTGGGATTTAAATTTGAAATCTTATTGCATTATGAGCAACATCAACTCATCTCGAATTTAAAATATTAAAGTGACGTTGAGCAGCAATGCAATTTCTAATGCAATCGTAAAACGAGTGTGGAAAGGGCAAGTAAAATTAAGCAAGAGGAAAAGGAAGGCAAGAAGTAATGATGGGCGGAAAGCAAAGCAAACTAAAGCAAATGTAAAAGTCCGAGTAAGTAAAACATGGGTAGAAGCAATTTACATTTTTAATATTCTGTATATAGGTATATAAAACATACAGGGAGTTCGAAGTGTTGCTAAAAAAATAGAAATCTGACCATGAAATATTCGTTCTCCGAAAATAATTGTCCAACTATTGTGTTTTTCTTTTAGGTAATGAAAAGTTTACATGTCTGCCCTGTATTTATAAAATCGTCAACTAGATACAATTATTTTTTTTGCTTTTTGCTATTTCGTTTAACATCATTTGAGAGCTGTTCGTTGGCTCGTTAAAAAAGTTTCGCACAAATATAAAATGAGATTATTCAGACGCAAAGCGAAGGAGATAAAATGATGCAACATCCATCCGGTTTTCCAGACTCAAGACAGGCAAGAGCAAACGATGTCATTATTTAACAGAGCACACGGTCATCTTTTACTTCTTACAATGTCGAAAGCGAAAATTAAAATTAACAAAACAACGTAATTTTGTTAACAACAAACGTATTGATAATGAATGTTTGTGCTATTTTGTTACGTTATTTTTATAACCAACTCACTGAACTTATCAGAAGAAGGAGCAAATATAGTGCATTTTGACTTTTTTCACATCTTGCTTGTAGTTTGCTGTTTATTCAAGTGTTTCTCGTCTTTGTTCTCTTTAGAAACTCCAAAATGTTTAATCCTTAAACCGCACAAAAGACATGAATTAAACATGAGGAAATTCGCGCTGTTATTAGTAATATTTAAATAAGAAGATTTGCATATTTTTCATCTCATTTTACATCGCGTCATATCGAAAAAATCAACTTTCTCTTTTGCGCATGGATTGAATTGCAAACAAAGGAAGAAAGAAAAAAAAAGTGCAATTCGTAAAGAGTAAGCGCCATCGATATAAATTTTTGATATCGCTGAGAGCGTGTTTCCCACCGACGATTTCGACATAATTTATATCCCCGACCGCCATAACGTTGTCTATTCCCTATTTATTTGTATGTACAAGAAGACCCGTTCACATATATTACATACCTACATAAAAAAAAAGAAAAAGAAATGAAATATGACGAAGAATACGAAGAGGAAAATAAATGCATCCAACCAAGTCAGGAAATTCGGATAGTTGACTTTTCGACGCGTCGGATAAAAATAATAACAAATGACTACGACACATTTAGGCCAAGTTCCTATTTTCTTCTTTGTTATAAATCTTCTAGTATTGCTGAATTTTGTTAGTAAAGTATAAACCCTGAAGGAGCAGCGAAAGAAGTAAAACGGAAGGAAAAAGAAATGAAATGATATGAAATAAATGAGGAGAACCTCAAAAAACTTTTACGTCTTTTACATGAAACAGGGAACGAGAAAAGAAAGAAGGGAGCAATGAAACGGCATCTTATCCTCATCCAGGCCTTAGTCTAGCACGTCTTCTGGTTCAGCAGCAAAGAGATGCTTGAGTGTTGCCCGGTCAATGCTTGCATCTTTCTTTATATTTATCTTTGCTGTCTTCGCGTTCTTTTTGCATTATTTCCGCGACAATGAACTTATGGCAATTGTTTTTATTGTATTCGTGCGTTGATAATGTTCTAGTATGATCATAAACCAGCGACTAGGTATATTTATATATTTACAAATGGTTTGACTTGTTGTTTGTTTAAGCATTGTTATCTCCAAAATGAATTTAACAAGCCTACAGCACACGGAAAATCACTATTTTAAAACACACACAAAAAAATTGACTAAGTTACCATTCCGACTTTACCGAACAACTCGTCTCCTACTACATAGGCGCGTGCGTTTGCTACTTAGTCCTAGTTTGATAGCGCACTCCAAATGCAAGCCTACTCGGTCAGGTTGCAAGCAGTTGAAAGCTTTACCCGTCTCCGCTTCTACGGCTATCAGTCATACTCGAGTAAGTAACATAATATACTTAATTAGTTTTTGTGTTGTGTTGCTATTTGAACAGCGGATGTAGACAATTTTTTACGCGCGCATATACACGTCTCTCACCTACGTGCCAGCCGCTACACTATCTTATCACCTTGACACAAAACCAGGTGATTTTTTATTATATCCATCATTCTTATAACCTTCAAATTTCGCTTGATCCTGGTAGAAAACCTGATGTCTAAGGCTGACTAGCTTTCACACATTTCGGAAAGTGCCATATTATCGTTCAGCTCCCAGCCTTAGACATGTTGTCTACCAGGATCAAGCGAATGATTGATACTGTGACCAGACAATTTTTACTTGTTACCCTGTTACCCTTCCCTTCCAGTTCCAACCACAGCATGAGCAGGTGTTGACTGTTTTGTATTACTTACCCTTTCTTCGTTCGTCTGCCCAGAAACATGAGCAATCAGTTATTTGATAAAGCCCGTGTCTTGATAATTACATTATTCCACCAACAAGGGCAGGCTCGAAGTAGCTGGCTTTGTTCTCCCTCTCAAAACTAAAACTCACAAAAGTTGTTCTCCCGCATACTCTATCTAATATGCTACATGGTATGCTTTTAGATTTAGATAACAAGTAGATAAGAAGTTCAAAATGGATAACAACTACGTACCGATTAAAGATATGCGCCTAGGCATGAAAAATATCAACGCACTGTTTATCGTGCTTGAGGTAGGGTACCCTACCCTGACGAAGGAAAATCGTGAAGTGCGAACATTCAAAGTGGCCGATCAGACGGCATGCATTGATGCATCCATCTGGGATGAACCAGGCAACTTGCTGATACCTGGCGATATCGTTCGACTGACAAAGGGATACCTGAACGTGTGGCGAAACTGCTTAACGTTGTACACGTCGAGGAGTGGCCATGTGCAGAAGGTGGACGAATTCTGTATGGTTTTCAATGAACATTTGAATATGAGTGAACCGATCCCAGTGAGTTCAATGGCTTCTTCGGTTACTAGCGATAGTACATTTTTGAAAGCTGCACTATTGAGCAATGAATCTGATAGTGGAACTGGACGCATTGTTCGTCGACATTCTGCCCCGGTGCAGCCACCACCACAAATAAGAACTGTTCCGCCACCAATAGACGTGGAGGTCTCGTATCCTCCAGCACGAGGAACTCCCAATCGCAATCAACGTAAGCAACGAAAGCCGGCAACGATTCGCATCCGCACTCCAGATGGCAATATCCAAATTTCACAAAGGACGGCCAGAATTCTCGGCTTGAAACGCTATCTTACGTGAACAGATTATCATGATTTTTAAGAATGATTAATAAAGGATTGTTTGTTGTTTTAATATGATGTGTTATGATTTAACCACGTTTTCAATCCTGAAGTTTAAAAATTTTCAGAGAATCGACTTAGATCATGCAAATCATGTATTTCAGTGGGATAATCAACATCGAAATCCATAATGTAGCCGACGTATGAATCATGGGGAACATTTAGAACATCAATATTGTGATCAGTACACCATGCAAAATTTCGAATTTCGACACATTTGCCAACCTTACAAGTTATTTGCATCCCAATATGGAATATATTATTGTTTTTTAGTTTTATCATAGTTTTTCATGCACCTATTTATTATTCGATTTCGCTTACCAAATTCGCCGCGCAAACTATTTTGCAGAAAATTAAGCATAGAAATAATCTGTAACCAGATCTAAATTTACTTTTGTGTATTTCAACGACGCGTCCCCACTTAGACCGGGGGCCGTAAAGTACTGTCCTGGATCGAGAACATAATCCGAAATTGTTCAAAGATGTATAACGAGGTACCTCCAAGCAAAGTTGGCTATCATCTTAGCAGATGACGCTTAAAATATGTAGATTTCTGAGATCGGATTAAAAAATCCAGAAATTCAAATACTTTAAAGGACACATTTAAAGTTCGGCCCATTTCTTGGTGCCGCAGTTTATACGTTTGATATGTTAGTTCCCCAGTTTTATTAATCTATTAAATTCCGCAAATTGATACACTTACGATAATGTTATTAATACAACGAAGTTGTAATTGGTTATGGAGGTGCCGGACATTTTCGGTTCGAATTTAGTAGCTGCTGCACATTACAATCATATTAGAAGATTTTAAGTAAAAAGTTGGTGTTTTGGGCTGTTTGTAGATCTATTCATTCACCCGTAGCGAAATTTAATTAAGTAGTTACAACGTTGCCAATCTAATTTGCTGATATTTACAAAGGGTTGACAAGTTAGTAGCACTAGAACAGGACGAAAGTACGGTGTTCGAGTTCGGGATGGACTGAACCTCGACGGCCGACTTACTGAAAGCGAAGTAACTTTCTTAAATGAGACCGTTGGAAAAGACGGGCAGAAAACCGAGTCGTTGCATCGGTCGGTCGTCTCCTAACAATGTCATGTTCTTTATGTGTTATTTGTCCCTTTTTTTCTTTTACTTTTCTTACTTAGTGTATCTTAGTATCCTGAATTCTGTAGAAGACCTTTTTCCGTTTCGCGTCAATATCTTTGCGTTCAATTTTACAGTTTCGTTTAATTAAGTTTCGTGTAGTCCTTCTTGTTGTACAGTTCTTCACTTCAATTACTTATTTTATATGTACGTGTGCATCAGCACATCCATTCATTCTTTGGTGGTCTGGTTTTTAGCCCGCAGCCATTGAGTTCTTTCGTATTTATCAAGTGGAGACAAGTTGTAATGAACCAAACGTGGACGAAATAAGAAGTAAAGACGTCAAAATAAAATGACGATAGTGAGAAGACTAATATGGTAAAAACCAACGAGACAAAGAACAGAATATCAAAAATTGACACACTGAATAAAGGAAGGGAAAATGAAAAGAATTACGAGGGCGAAAGTGAAAAAGAAAAATCTATCTGATCAGGTCTCCTGAGGTCTCCAGAGCATAAATCTATTTTAAAAACTCTAAAATTAATTTTATTTCGCTTTTTCAATTTTCTTTATCTCCAAAAATGTTCAAGGATTATCATTGTTGCAATTTTCCTGCCAGAATTTGCCAACACATTAAAAACAAAGACGTGTGTTAATAGATAAAACAATTCCGAAGCAGAAACATATTCAATTTACAAATTTTTCATTGAAACTTATGTTAATTTACAATTATGAGCGACCCTCTATAATCTCGTCCTTTTTGTCGGTCAATGCATTATATACATACGTTTGATGCGATTTGCATTAAACATCCTTCGATATTAGACATTCATCATTTCCTCTCTCCAACATTACTATTAAGCATTGGTTACATTTATAATTCATTGCAATGGTTCAACCCCTTCATTTCCTTCTCCAATATACGACAAAGTAGCATCAATTGAATGGTTGAAATAATTCAAACCAAATTTCTCACAAGGATATTTATTTTGAGGTGGAATAACTGAAAAAAGAAAAACCGCACGACATTTATTTTTTCATTCAAAATAAATTAATTTTTCTTTTAGTCAAAAATAATCAAAAATTGTATTTTGTGAAACTATAAATTTTGAAATGTTGGATTACATTAATTGAAATTTATGACTTTGACTCAAATCTTCGTTATATCCTAAGGAAATAACCGACGTTAACATCCTTTTTTCTTTCCAATTTTTTTCGTTTCTTATTATTATTTTAGGATGCCCTTTATGAAAACTGGTGTTACGCACTAGCACATTGAACTTTACTTTACTTTTGTGTCGTTTTACACTGGGAAGGCCGACGGCAATACGAAATGGCTTAAAATATGGGCAATTAAGAATATTAATTGTTCCCTATACTACAAGTACCTATACAAACGTTACGAGGGGATAAAACACATGAAAGAGAAAAGCGACATGTCCATGTCCCTCGTTCATTTCACAGACCACAGAATATGGTTCTATATTTATTCGATGAGAAAAAAGTATCACCAAAACTGAACAAAATATATTTACTGTATGTTCCGAAAATTAAAGAATAGTAGTTTACCTAACAAGGATAGAAAGTATTCAATTTCTTACAAGCGCAATACTAACCTGTATAGCGGAAGTGTGTCATTTCATAGTGGCCGTTGAAAAAAACAATTATTCTGTCTGTCTGAAAATCTGTGTAATGTTACAATTATCAATTATAAAATTTTGAAAACACCATGTAGAATTATGCATTGTTTTTAAGTTCAAATAGGACGTGTTTTTTTTTCGGCATTCTCGTGTTTTTGCTGTAATATGTGAACATTGTGTTTCATTTCCTATACTTTGTATATCCTCGCCTGAATTCGTTTCTTTATGTCCTCTTTTTTTTCTTTTTGGTTCACTACCGTTCCCGTCCGTTATGTTTTTCATTCTAGTGCGTTGTGCATTGTCGGGACGCACGCAGAGCGAGCTACTACAATTAAAACAATAGTTTTTATGGCCGCGCCAACGTATCGGGAGCCGGAGAAAAGCGATAATAAAGAATCGGATTTATGTTGCAAGTTGTGAGAGTTGCCATTTCGGATACCTATTTTATTATCCTGGTCGAAGTTTCGTTTTCCTGTTCTTTTATTTTAGCCAAACAAATATTTTTACATTCTAAAATTTACATTAGTAGAAGTGCTAAGCCACCTGCAGATGGGAATTTAACATGGTAGGTGAAAGGTGGGAATATGTGGATTATTATGTGGATTATATGTGGATTATGTGGATTATATGTGGATTTTGTGGATAATCCAGATAATCCACACAATCCACATAATAATCCACATAATCCACATATAATCCACATAATAATCCACATATTCCCACCTTCCGCCTACGATGTTAAATTCCCACCTGCAGATGGTGCTCGGATGCTCTTCTACTTACATTACAAGAACATTTCGTTTAATTAATTTTATGTCAGATTTATAATCTCATCCTCGAAAAGGTGCATCAATTTAAAAATGCGTGAAATATAAATTTATTTGCGAAGTAATAACTTTCATGATATGTTGAGTAAAGAAATGAAAAATATATGAGCAATTCCTTTTTCTTTACATACATGCTTGGTTGCTCGGTTTGTGGGTAAGAGCAAGAAATAAAAGTCCTGTTCGGCGCTTATGTCAGTGTAACTTGCGGCTCCTCGTTGGTAAAACCTTGATAAGCTTTATCGACCGTTTTTACTGCCTTCGGGTTAGAAAATGTAAGTTATGGTCGGTGGTTTTGCCTTTTTCGATGCCAACCAGATGAAGGACCAACTTACATAAACACATTTTGAATCTTAAAATGAATGGACCATTTTAAATTTACACCATTCAGTAATGAATGACAATCTAAAATCTCTCAACCAAAATATCATGTTCTGAAATAATCAAATAAAATTTACCAGTTAAAAGAAAAACAACAAGTTTGAAATTACTTTTTAATTTAACACATAATTTTATAATTTCATAAATTTAGATACGCATTTAATAACCTTGAATAAACAATTCGAATATTTCCTCATAACAATAAAACCATGATTAGTCATTGAAAAAGCCATAATTTTTCTGTTCTCCCAGAAATTACTAATTAAATTTCTTTTATTGTTTTCAACGATACTTTGATAATCTGAACAAATCAACAAATTAAAAGTGTGCTATAATATTTCTTATCAAAGGTATATAAGTTGCAATCATTCTTTAAAATTGGTCATTAAATGTATTATCACCTGAATGTAATGTTGTCGGTTGAAGTTACTTGCGTATTTGCAATGTTTGCGGTTTTTATAACCATAAAAGGTGAACTAGTTTACAGTCCTTCGTCACAACATGTCGATTCCTTCAAACTGCGCATTGTAAATGGTACAATGCAAATTATCACTACAAATAATGATAATAATAATCCACAAAATTTTGTGGATATTACAAGAAGACCATCAAGAATACCAAATAGACCACGTCCACTAATTGTTTATCGTGGCGGTGTTTTGCAAAAAGAAAACAATAACGACTTTTCTGACGAAGGAAGTAATTTTCGAAGTGGAAACGTAAGATTTTTAATATCCCATTATAATATTTATAATTTTTTTTTTTTAATATTTTAGGAAATAATAATCAGAAAAGAAGAATATTACAATGAAACAGGGAAACCATCAACTAAGTAACCAATAATTATGAAGACGTCGTGAAAGTAAACAGCTTGTAACTTTGTTTTAAATATATTCTTATTTTATCCTAGATTAATTACACTAATTTTCCGCGCTTATCTTTTATCTTTTCGCTTTTTCAAACGAATATGTTGGCAAAGCATTTGCAGTGTTTTCTGAATGAATTATCTTTGTAAGCCTATGCGGATATACGTAAAAGGTAAAAACAGCAAGGTTGTGTTTGCACAACGTGTCAAGTCCTTTTTCACATTTACGTCCTTTTTCCTTCCTTAATTTGCTTAGCATTCAGGCAGATATGAATTCGAAAATATTCTTGAGCACAGCATCTGTGAAAACATTGAATTGACAAAAGCGGAAATATAAGAGTACGTTTGAAAATGTGAATTTAATATTTAATGATAATTCTCACTTTTTGGCATACAATAGAGAGAAGAAATCTATACATATTCGAAACGCCATCTAACGATACATAACGTACCTTTTGCTCGTTTCTTTTATTGTATGGTCAATACGTCAATCTATCAAATTTTAGTGTCCACAAATGTTTTCCCGAATGTAATTTAATTCTCACTTTTTGTCTTAAAATAAATGGGGCGCTCTAGACCTGAAAAAGAAGAAATCAATAAATTTGAAGCGGCGAAGCGCCATCTAACGGTCGATAAGTCAATCTAACAAATTTTAGTGCTTACAAATGTTTTCGTGAATCTCCCAATGTAATTTAATTCTCACTTTTTGTCATAAAATAAATGGGGCGCTCTAGACCTGACAAAGAAGAAATCTATATATTTGAAACGCCATCTAACGAATAATAGCGTACATTTTGCTCCTTTCGGTAAATAAGTCAATCTATCAAATTTTAGTGCCAACAAATGTTTTCGTGAATCTCCCAGTGTAATTTAATTCTCACTTTTTGTCATTCAATAAATGTGGCGCTCTAGACCTGAAAAAGAAGAAATCTATATATTTGAAGCGGCGAAGCGCCATCTTACGATTCATAGCGTACATTTTGCTCCTTTCGGTCAATAAGTCAATCTATCAAATTTGAATGCCTACAAATGATTTCGTGAATGTGCCAGTGTAATTTGTGCGTATCCTGCAATAATGACTGCTTAAGTTTTAACAGAAAGCAGAACGTAGGCCTCAGCAATTTCTGGATTTCTCTAAAATTCGCTCGGAAACTTCATATACCGAGACATTATTTTATCGCGGAACATAGCATGTATGTACTACGTGCCTATGTTCCACGCTAAAATAATCAAGTCAATCTCATGGCAGTGTGGACTTGTATTGCTAAAGCCAC
>JARJEB010016442.1:0-15830 GCA_030264535.1 Liometoxenus newtonarum | reverse complement strand
TTCTTGATTACAAATTCCACATTTTTCCTTTCAATTGTGGATTTATACTCCTCGGTCTTCGTTGATATGCCTTCAAAGCTAGATATTATCTCCTCCCCTATCGTTTTTGTGCACGCTAGGTGAAAGGTGAAGGTATTTGACGCGTTCTTTGGCAGTGCCAATGTTTTCTTGAGATACCTTGCTTTTATTTTATCTAACTTCAGAAGGTGGGTTGCGGAAAAGACGGAGAATAACGACCTGAAACCAAAAGTCACTGCTGGCCATAGTTTGATGTTATACAGTTTAATCGATGTCTCCAAGCTTAGATTTTGTAGCCCTTTCAGGCCACCAATTACTCTCGCCATTTTCTTTCCTTTTAGGTTGATGTGTTTGAAATCAGTAAAGAGGGCATACTACCGACAGAAGACAAGGTGAAAGCAATCCGAAACTACCCACAGCCAGAAGACAAGAAACAGCTACAGACATTCTTGGAACTCATCACCTTCTACCACAGTTTCCTGAAAAATAGAGCTACAATCGCCGAACCGCTATTCAGACTGTTAGAACGAGACAACCAGTGGACATGGGACCAAGACCACGAGACAGCGATGTTTGAAGGATTACTCCTAGATACTCGTATTCATTGACAAAACTTAGTTGATGGTTCCCAATGGAGGCTATGTCGCTGATTTTAAGTCTACCTCCTCTTCTAAACTTCATTATACTGCTTTTCGACGGATTGATGTTTATTTTGTTTTTGTTACACCATTCGTTAAGCAGATTCAGACTTCCTTGGAGTTGTTGGAGGTTTCTGGAGAAAAAGACAAGGTCATCAGCGTACATCAAACACCTGGTACGCGGTGTTTTTATGAATTCTGGCAAGTCCTGTACATAAGCCAGGAACGGCGTAGGGCTCAAAGTATCCCCTTGGAGGACTCCTTGAGTTTGTGTGATTAATCTTGACAGTTCTTTTCCGTTGTCCACTCTTATATAATTTGTATTCAATATGTTGTGTATCAGATTGAGTATTTTCCCTTTAATGCCCAGCTTATGTAGTTTTTCACATAGAGTGGGCCTGTCAACCACATCGAAAGCCTTGCTAAAGTCGATAAACGTTGCATATAAGGACCCTTTTTGGGTAGTGCATTGGCTGCTTTTATTTCTGAGATTAGTGAGTTGATTGCGTTCTCGCAGCTTTTATTCTTACGGAAACCGAGTTGTTCCGGCGGTAGTAAATCTTCCAGGTGTTTCGCTATCCTGAAATTAACAACCTTTGTTAATAGTTTATATTGTGTTGCAACCATAGCTATTCCCCTATATGCGTCTGGGTTTCTAGGGTCGCCTTTCCCTTTGTACAACGTCTTGATCTTTGACGTTCTCCATGCTGCTGGAGTCATAATCACAGGAGTTAAGAAGTTTCACAATTAGATATATGGTAGAAGTTTCACAATCAAAACAGATCATAAGCTGCTACTTGGGCTATTGGGGGAAGACAAACAGATACCACCGATGACATCACCACGTATGGTCCGTTACAGCCTCACGCTCTCCAACTACAATTACAGACTACAATACAGTCCAGGGAAAGACATCCCACACGCCGACGCTCTCAATAGAATTCCATGCAAGGAACAGCAGGAGGTCGAAGAGGAAGACGAAACAGAGTGCATAGGCAATGTACTCATGGTAGAAAACCTGCTGGAGACACCACTCAAAGCGAGTGTGGTAGCCAAGCTTACCCTCGAACACAACCAATTGAAGAGAGTAAAAGAGTACGCGGAAAATGGTTGCCCACAGTCATTGCCCACCAACGAATACGATCTACAACATTACTGGAACAGGAAATTAGAAATCACCACCTACCGAAATTGCCTGTTCTGGGGAGAAAGAGTAATAATACCGAGCCGAGCCCGAAAGCAAGTATTAGACATACTCCACTCCGCTCACAGGTATTTTCCGCATGAAAGCCCTTGCTAGAAACCATAAACGATATGGCACAGAAATGCACTACGTGTAGAACCACGCAAATTGCACCGCCAAGAGCTCCGATCCATCCTTAGGAGTGGCCTACTGAACCGTGGAGACGACTTCACATCGACAACGCAGGCCCAATCAAGGGGCAACCTTTTCTTATCATTGTGGACACTCATTCCAAATGGTTAGAAATCAAACAAGTCCAATCGACAGCTGCAGAAAACACTATCAGATGCCTACGGGAACTGTTCGCAACATTTGGCATACCCGACGTTGTAGTGTCAGATAATGGTACAGGTTTCACCAGCCAAGAATTTAAGTCATTCCTGGGAAAGAATGGTATAAGACAGGCTCTAATATTACCGTATCACCCTTCATCAAACGGCCAAGCAGAGAGGATGGTACAAGAAGCAAAAGGTAAATTGGAGAAACTACAGGGGAATTGAGATCTAAAGATAGCGAGATTTTTACTGGCGCAACATTCCACGCCATGTACCACGACAGGTGCAAGTCTAGTAGAACTTTTAATGGGATGGAAAATAGTCACGGATTTAACCAAATTAAAGCCAACAGAGGACGACAGAGCTAATATCGACCACAGTAAGCCGACTCGAAAGTTCAAGGTCGGCGACCCAGTCTATATGAAGAATTTTAGTCAAGATGATGCCAGCCGATGGATCCCAGGTACAGTGCGAAAAGTAACAGGTCCGCTGTCGAACGTCGTTCAACCAAACAAGGCGACGAAGCAAGAGAGAAGACACATTGACCAACTACGACCTCGGCACGTAGACAAGCACCGATCCAGACGCAGATTGTACAGTTTCGATATCAACACACACACAGAAGAACCACACGCCCCAGCAGATACAACACATACCCGAGAGGACAACCAGGAACAGAAATGCGGCGAACTTTGAAAGCTGTGGAAGTGGGGTGTTACGTTCTCGCCCATTCAAATATGCGCGCCACAGCGACTGATAATTGACAGATACCGGAATGTCAAAAACATACATAACCTACAAGCCAACTACGAACGCGCCAACAGAACCATACAGCACGCAAAGCATTCATTACCAACTAACAGCAAAACTACTAATTACATTTACTCGAAGCATAATAAATACTAATTAACGTTTAACCATTGCCTAGTACCAATTTCTACCCCAAACCATAACAATCTGGCAACACAGAATCACACAGGTATCGTGTAACCATGTGTAACTAAGCAAAACGCAAAGAAAGCGTTATGTCAAATTGACGATATTAATTATAGTAAGATTTGCGTGCTTGCGGATATGTTCGAAGCTATGTACGACAAACTTCTATAATACATTCTTTCGCACTCTACAGAAAATACATGTATTAACAAAGATAAAGATATGTTAGATATGTCTGCCATGTTAAAAGACAAAGCTCAAAAACGTACGTCGGATTGAAATGTAGACATTTCAACCAATCAACGCTGAAATAATTTTTTGTGACAGAAAAGGCAATCGAGCTTTAATATACATCAAATGAAGCAGATCTGAACCCCTGAGACCAGCTTATCGGTTGGCAATGACATTGTAGTAGGTACACTGAATAACTCAAATTTAATAAAATTAATTTTCAGTTATCTAGCTCATGGTTGTTCGTGCTGCCGTTGCGCTGAATTAAATACTATGTTGTATATTTATAAATCAAATTATATAGGTACTGTACTTATTTGAAGTATTTACTGCTCTGAAATTCACAGAAAGTGAAATGATCTTATGATTATATTTTAAATATAATGTTTTTAATTATTAGCGTTTTTTGATTTTGAAAACATTAACATTGAAAAAATAAATAAGTAAAATTCTCGGTAAAATTAATGTTTTTCGGCTTCTTAATGTACTTCCAAGTGTACTTGGTCGCCTATACGACATGAATGAAGTTACGACTAACGTTTAATGAAACTTGAGTCAACGGTGATCTGAAAGCTCATGTTCACAAGCTCGCAAATCGTACTTTAGTGATATAAATAGTAATTTATAAGATAATTTGTATTTTTGTCAGATCTATCTGAAACTATACCAAGTACTAAACCTCCTCGAAGCACCATACTGTAACTTGTGAAAAGAAGTGGCAAATTTGCTGCAAACGTCTTATTAATGTTTGCATGTTGTGATTGAACAAATAGACGAGGCTCGAAACGAGCCGAAGAAATACGAATGTCAGGTGCACCAACCCAGAAGACTAAAGTCCCTAGGCTGTCAGGTTCACCAATGTAGAAAACTAAAGTTCCTACTATGTACCTAAGGCGGGGAATTCAAAAGAGCACAAAAATAGTTGCGATGGCAATAAACAGTGAAAATATTATACACATATTACGATATTATTAAGATATACAATAAATTTATCAAATATAGAAATGGAATGTTTCTTACTTAATTAATCTACAGATAGATATTATATTTGTACAAATGTTTTCAGTACTGATCCACTATCCAGTAAAAATATCAATTTTTAGTTCAATCTGTATTGACTGCATTCGACTGTTTCATTAACTATTCTTTTAGAATTTTACAAAAATATATTTTCATATCACAGCCAATCAGAGAGAAGTTCATTGTTCTATTCGCGGTGTTTCCTCCTAACCACATGAGTATAACAAGAGTTTAGAATTTCGGTCATTGCGTCGTTTTACATATTATATACCAAGTCATATTAATTGTGATAGCTAAATATATACAGAGAGCGTGTGGTACACATATTCAATTTGAACAATAGTACCTGATACAATTTGAATGGTCAAATCATTTAGAGTAGAATAGTATCACAATTCAAGTTTTTAAAATGATTAGACACATTTACGGATATTGTTATAACATAAATATAACTTTACGTTACAATTGAGCTACAAAATTAAATATACAAATAAATGTTTAAAATAATAACAGAATTCTAATGGATAACGTACATTAAACTCAGATGCACTTATACATATTTAATTTTATCTATTTACACACTATACACATTCATTCTCGCGCGATGTGCAAATGTCACGCACAGTCAAATTAAAATTTAATGCACTACGTTGTGGATTTCTTTGTTGGATATTGTCAATATGTCAGTCCGATTAAAGTTCGGTCACTTAATTTGAACACGCACATCATTTTAGATGTAGGTTTTTTTGATTTTTTTTTGTAATGTCCCATCACTAGCGATATTTAAATCTTTACTAGCATCTAAATTGTCTTTTTTCGGAGGGGGCGGTATATTCACGTGTACGTTCAAATTGACAGACTTATTCGGACGCGGAGCTAAAAAATTCGTCGGATTTCTTCTGAAACGAAATAAGACAAGCCATTTAATAATCAATCTTTCAAATAACGAACCTAATTATATTCAAAAATAGTGTAATATAATTGACTCACCCTTCAAGTTGATTATGTTGTTCTATAAAAGGAGCTGGATATTGTGAATGCGGATGAAATTTTCTCGAGAACAAATACCCAGTTCCGAAACCCATAAGCAAACAGCAAATAGCAGCGCCAACTACCCACATTTGCAGTGTCTCAGCAGTATAAATCACTAATCGCTGTTTAACGGCGCAATTTATATTGCCATCGATTTGATTCTCGCACTCATCAGCATCATTTGATTGTAACAAGGGATCTTCTTTGGACTCTTGAATTGTTGATTCGATTTCATTGTATATGTCGGTGTTCTGGATGATTTTAGGCGACAATTTCGTTTCTTTATCTGTAGAGGCACCAGCAGTACGGCACTTTGAATCATCACCTTTGTATACATCTTGGATCAGGGCACGTTTTATTGTCGTCGTTTTGTCTAAACTAATACAGTTATCTTTCTTCGTGTCCCAGGCACAGTGTGGATCTTGCAGTTGAACACAATCCCTGGAAAAGCATCAAAAAGTTATGAGTTTGTTAACTTTACAAGTGTAGTTGTAGAATGACTTACCTGCATGTTTTCATTGATGTACAATGAATAATGTCAGCTAATCGCACTTCATCTCGACCAACAATAATAACCTTTCCATAGCCAGGGGCAGTCTTAATTTGTGTGACTGGTGCATCATTTGGCAGCACGACATTTTCGGATATTACAACAGCTTTAGCTGTTTCGTTATTGATTGGAACGTTAACAAGTTTCAATACTTTGCCGTTATCGGTGCCGACGTAGATGACATCAAAAAGATCGTCGTTAACAGTAGCCACTTGTGCATCGACTGTGATTGCTGTGAAGCGATATTGCAAACTAACTCTGATCAATATCGGTCTGCCAAACATGGCTGGAACGGCATCTTCCATCAAGGAATGTGTCTTCACAAAGTTTACATTATTTTCAGGCAATATTCTACTGTCACGCACACATTGGCCAGGTCGGGGATTAGGAATCTGTTGAAACGTTATCAAAATAGTAATATAATATTAAAAATATACAAAAACCGCAACTGTAAATACGTACTTTCTCTTTTGATACTGGAAGCCAGTTTGAATTAATCCCTTCTTGATGTTTAAAGTTGCCATCGAATGAATCGAGTACATCTTGCATGTTGTAAACGCATATCGCAGATCCGCCGATTGCATTGCTAGGCGTCGTCAATGTACCGTAAATAACTTGCGACGTTTGATTATTGCCGTATTTGCCTTCGATGATATCGCTTGTTGATTCTGTAAACATGTTATATGCACGTGTAGTTTACAGGAAATGTTTTTATTTGCCCATTTTAACTTACGTATTTCATCGAAATAGAATGGATACTCCCCAGGTACGGAGCAGTTGAGACGTGTTTTCAAGAACGATGTCCATCTATCACGAAATTGGTGTGGCCCACCTTTATCGTCTTTGCAAACTCGTGCTACACGAGAATATATTACCTACGCATTGAACAAACAAATGATTAGAGGAAACCAAACCACATGAAGATATGCACCAAACAAAAAATCAAATACAAGACTTACCTTGCCACAATTAATGTATTCGACAGCAGTCTCACGGTAAAAGAAAAATATATAATCTCCATAAGGCACAGAACTGACAAAATTGGGAGCTGCAACAATGATATAACCGGTAATTACACGTTGATGACACGATATGAGTATAAGTGCACGTACCATTCAACTGCTTGAGATCAGAAAGTTCGGTGCGCTGCGGTTCTCGGTAAATGAGCGGATCTCCACCGGAAAAATCAGCTACCGTTGCAGAGTATAATTGTCCGTTACTATACACAGCCGTGCTATTGTGATATGGGTTGTAGGGACATACACCAATGCCTTCAAATTCCCTTTCAACCAAATACTTTCCGTTCTGTGAAATACATGTAATATAATCACTAATGAGAAAAAGAAAACAAAAAATTCCTATGATTAGGTACTTACATTATGGGAATAGTACCGACACTGTGGTTTGAAAGAGTTCGTTCCACATATCAATAACATGCCTGGCGACGTGGGATGCATAATGCGAATATAATTTTCACAATCATCCTCCGGACTTTTTCCTTTTAGAATACACAACTGCGTATGTGCATCTGATGATTTCCATTCTATTCGCGACTCCTTGCGTTCGACAAAGTCGAAAACGCTTAGATTGTAGACCGTATTTCTTGCGCCCAACAACACAGTGTGTTCATTCTGGTTGAGAACAATGAAATGATCCGGATATGATGCATTACCAATGAATTTGATGGTCTGCAACTGGCCGATAGCGTTGACAATCTTCGACGATGTATCGGGAAGCCAGGCTATGGAAGATGTGACTATCAGTGTCAGAAGTACGGTGATAAAAATCTCGCATTGTCTTCTCCATGTGTTCAACATGGTTGTAGATCACGACGTGTTCGTTTCAAGAACACGCCTTGTTATTGATAACATGCGATCATGATTAGTCTGTAACAAAAAAAATCGATAAGTTATTGGGCCGACAATACAAGACTAATATGAAGCAAATTTCAATAATCAGTGGGCAATGTTTCAGGCAATTGGACTGACTGACCACAAGTAGTTAGAATAAACGTGAACTTCCTGTTGCAACTCGCTTTTTGTCGTTGTCGTCGTTACAATTTCTTGTCGTTTGAAACCAACTAAGAACGACCAACGAACTAACATAAAATAAACGGCAACCAATAAAATTTCAAAAGGATTTCGTTCCGCGGTTGACAATCATTCTCATTTCCATTTTCATTTTAAATTTAAATGTCAAACAATAAATCTTGAACGAATACGAATACCTACTCACAAGCGCACCAAGCATAAACAGTTATGTTAAAACATGAAGAAGCATCAAGGATAGTTTGATATTATACATGACGATACTCATCGTCATTTTATTATTTATTTTTCTCCTCGTTTCAGCTGCATAACCGTGAAGAAAAGAGCACTTGTTCTATCTAGCGCTAACTTATAAACGTATAGTGTGCATTCATGTATGTATAGATGTCTTTAATAACACATGAATACAATCTTTAAGTATTTCACTCCACACATGTGTAATTAAGCATACTAAATGTAATGAGCGTTAGCGCACTTTTTCCGGCCACGTTCCCGTTCCAGGTTACGCTCTACGAATGAATATTATAATGGAATAATATCGTTAAAGAAAGTACCGAAAGTATTTAAGTACCAGACACACTATTCTTTGAGTCGGAAATAATAATAAAGGAACAAAGACCCTGCTTTGTTATACCCGTGATCGTGAAGCTGAAGCATTATAATATAAAAAAATAGTTCAATAAGAACCGATCTCTGTTCTTTATGGACAGTTGGATTCAATCAGTGTTTATTAACAAGTACACTAATTAACCAATTGAGTGTTGGGCGTTTATAGTAATAGTTGAGCTCGTTTCAAAGGTGCAGTAACGTTTAAAATGCAACAAACTCCGAATCGAAACAAGATTCATTGTAATGCTTTCTTAAAATCTTGTTAAACATACTCCTCGATATATACAAATATGTTTCGTGATAATCAACTTTCTCTTTGACCTATCATTCATCTAAAATACTTTTAGCATAGATGGAAAAGACAACTTTGAACTTAGTGCTACAAAAACAACAAAACTGAAAGTATTCGTCATAATCACAAACAAGTATGTACCCATATATACGAGTTGTCATCAAAACAATATAACATTAAATAGGTAGGTAAACCTTTCTTTTTTAAACTAACATAAATAATTTAGGAGTGTTAAAATACTTTATTACATGTCCATATATTGTATAAATAAATGTATGCCAAAGAAAGTTTAAAGTACCTTTTGTAAGTAATGTAAGCATTGTTTGTATATACACAAGAGCAGAATAACAAATAGTCAATCAGTTTGTCAAATTAATGTATGATAATAATGGCATTTACCGAATTGCAGAAGAACATGAAGAGAAATCCGTTGTGATCTACTTGCAAATACTATAACGAAAAACAAAACATTCTAGTATATCTAGATACTTTTCCTAATTTGTGAAATAGCTTTTACAAGTGACAGAACGCTGTAAGTTTTTAACGGCCCAAAAGTAAGCTTTAATGCACCAACATTATTTATGGTGTCCAAAGAAGCAGGTGGCTTGGGAGAATTTATAATATCAAAAAAACGCAACAATGAACTAGAGAAAATCTATGTGTACTCATATAATGAAGAATATCTTGGCGTCTGGGTAAAAATAACAACTAAGAACGAAAGGAAGGTTCAAAACCAGTACGTGATCGTTACACCTGGGCCAAAATTAGTACCTTATAACAAACTTTCTTGTTTACTTTTTGGAGTTGGCAACGCAATACGTGATAAAGTAAATTCACCAAAAACATTATTTTATTCAGAATTTCAATTTGGCGGCTGATAACTTGAACTTTGTTGAAAATCATGAATTATGCAGTATTCATGTATATAGATAGCATAAATTTAATTGAGAATCACATGTACTAATAACTGCATGAGGATGTATTAATTTTAGAAGAACATTTTGTTAAAAAAATCTTTTTCTCAAATGCTAAAAATTAAACAATTGAAGTAATTTCAATGTTAAACAGTTTCAACTGTTAAAACAACATTGGACTGTGACGCAGACGGTAGAGCTATTAGAATAGAAAACGACTTTTAACGCCCTAAAAAAAACTTGACAAAGGTAATAAATGTTCACAATCAGCGAAACAAATAGAAATATGGTTTAAGGTAAAGGAGGCAATTTAATGGCCTTCGATATTTATTAGTTTCAAGTTTCAATTACCTCATTTAAATTGTATGTGTGTCCGTCCACTCCCATAAAAATACAACAAAAGGAATAACAAAAAAGCCAAGAAATAAAAATAAAAATGACACGAAGCAATTAGTAATAACTACAATATTAGTTTATTTAAAACCATAAAGGATTGCCGTTTCTATAGACTCTAAAGACAAGTAATTATCCAGGAATCGAACTGGCCCAAAAAGTTATAAGTATACATACAAACACACAGCAACTTTGTTAGCTCTGCCACGCGCGTTTCGTACAAGATCTTATTTCATAAATCATAATGTAGCACGAAATATTAAGATTAATACACTTTAGGTAAAAATGTTCAATCAGATAGTATTTCGCACCTATAACACCGAGTGAGTTCCGAAATAGAGTATTTTATGCACGCGGTTCTTTCAATTTCTACTTCCATTTACTTGCGATTCGTGCATTTAATGTACATTTACATAATTTCCTAACAATAAGATTTTTGTGTCGCTCTAATTTTATTGTGACCACACGATTTGCACTTACTCGACTACAAGCAGAACAGTATCTTGATGTATTTGACATTTTGCGTGCATTTTTAAATTTGCGTCTTTCACTTCGCGCTGGTGCAGGAAAGGAACAAAGTGTTTCGTAATTATATATGTTTATTACATATAACCTAAGAGCAATTTAGTAGTAAGTAAGTACCAAGCCACCGAGCGACTGTCCAAAGATTATGAGCGGAAAGCAGTCAAGACGATGAGTCGACGCAAATTAGACAAATTAATGAACTGACTTACGAGGTGACGATATTAAAGTCTACAAAGCAGCCACGCTTGAAAATTACAAATATTATAAAATAGACAATTTTTGTCATCTTCTTATCACGTAATATGAACACAAATAACGCGGAATATTCTTTGCCTACTTCCCACATTCTAATGCGTCCTGGTGCATTGCACGTACTTGTAAATAAATAAATTAACTTGTTAGAAATTCATAATTAGGAAGTAAAAAGTTGTTACCGTCTGCAACTAAACGATAAAATCGCACAGAAAAAGAAAATACTCTGAGAAAAAAAAACAATTAAATATCACTTCTAGCATCGTGTGGGAAATTGTTTAATAAAACGTTACGAAAGCGCAACTCAAGCGGTTGATAAAACAATTGAGAATGCAATTAATTACATCATAAGGATTGTAGTTAATTAGTGCGAAAGTGCTTAAATGCAAGTGTGCGCCTGCTGCATTGTTTTCCTTGCACATCATTCATCATGCAAATGTGAAAAAAAACGAATTAATTTCCCAGCTTACGCACCCTCGTTCTCATTCATTCATTTTCTGATGCCAATTATTTTGTGTTTCCAATTTCGCAACTAAAAATTATTTTAAAACTTATTAGTTCAAATAACAGGACTATCTGTATAGATATTATTGTTCTCGTTTGATGCTCCACACGGATATACAAATTGAGTTTCTATACTTCAGCTCTCGGCTATCTTATTCTTATATACCTATTAATATGTCGATTAATGAATAGATTGTTGAACTTAGACCCGCGCCGTCAAAGCGTTCCGAATTAATGATCGACAGTCGGCTAATGTGACTTGTGACTAATGCAACTTTCCCTTCTGTGCCATTGTCCAAAAAGTTAATCGAATATTTTACTAATAATGTTTAAGCAACAAGCTGTTTCAAAACAGTAATCTAAAAAACAGTTAGTTTGTGCACAAAGTCATCAATAGCAACAATTTCAGTATTAAAAGAACTAAACTTATAAATGTAGTTAAATAAAAAAGATGTCCATAGTCTTAATTATCATTATTAGCCGTAAAATTTAAAAATATTTACAAGCTAAAAGGCTTAATCTCTGTTGACCGTTTAAAAAGCACTAGTTCTTTTATTATTATTTTTTTTTCACGAAATCACCGGTAATCGGGATTTTAATGAACCGAAGACCATGATACTAAACTTGAATTATTATACCTAAATTCAGATTTCGTGGTATTTTCGTTTCCTTTTCTTTATTCTCCCAAAGCGTATGAGACTAAAATGTTTTTAACTTAAGCTGATTTCGTTGAGGATCACAAAATAATCCAAGAACTTAAACAAGACACGAGCATCAGCATATAAAGCAATTATTTAATGGATTTGGACATTCCAAGACTGTAGCAAATGTTCAGAACAAAGACGAATTGACTATTTCATGTAAATTTGTTGATTGGCAAACCGCAACACCATTTATACCTTAATGATACCAGTATAAGAGTAAAAGACAATTTACTAAATGCATTAAGATTTTTTTTATTAGATACTAATAAACATTATAAAATGTTATAATGTAATATTTTCAATTTTGGTATCATAACACTATAACAGTCATTATAATACCAATGCGTTACGTATTACGTAATGGCCAACTTTAAAGCCACGCGTGCTGGAAAGTGGAATATTTGGTGTTGGGAGGTTGGTAACACTGTTTAGATAAAGTAAGGCAGTTAGAGAGAAGGCGATACACGAATCGTCTCACTAAATCACTAAATACAGAAAACTCCCTAAATCGGCTCAAATAATTTTCATTTACTGATTGTAATTATAGGTAGCCAAAATTGAAAAAAAAAATATTTATTTTATTATAATTCGCTTTATATTAAGAAAAAAAATATTGATAATCTATTTATAGGTATAGTTGTTACTCTGCAAAATGCATATAACATCTTTACTATGCAGCAACTCTCGAGAGTGCAGTAAACGCAGCATTTATTAACGACAGACACATTATTAGCTTGTTCCTTATTAAAATGACCACGATCTCCCCGTGTCTTCACGTACTCAACTCCTATACCAGTCAACAAGTTCATGCTGAAGCTGACTGAACTCAATGATGATGTTTTCTTTTCTATTTCTTGCCCTAACTTCATCCAACTTCAAGCACTCTTAGACGTTTTAAGATAGCAACTTGCAATGCAGTAAAAACTAAAAAAGCAGCATTATATTTAATGGACCCCTTTTCATAACCAGTTCCACCTATAGCTATCACTCATAAATTTTTTTCTTCATTGAAGAATATCTTCTTGCCTATACATGAATTCGCTATATTTTTAAATCAAGTAATAGACATAGTTTCAAAACAAGAAAATATGTCTTCAAAACAATTATATATTCGTTAATAGATAAACAAATTTATTTCTGTTAAGAATATTTACTCAGTTTGAGTAAATATCTTCTTGCGTATATGTATAGCCAAACATTGAGTCTCGTTATTTCATTTATGCAGTTTGTGGTACATACATAGCTTGCCTAAACTTTTTGATAGAAATATGCATATAGTTGCCAAACATTGAGATCAAATTTACTCGTTTTAAGTGTTAGGGTCAGCATCATGCCAAATTATAGTGAATTTAACTTCACAATTATCAAGATAAAATCCCGTATATTGTGACTAGCCTTCATCGTTTATTCCAAAGTGTCACATAAAGAAGTAACACAGCAAGAAACGCGCTTTCGCGAATTTGCATTATTACTGTTTGAATTTGTGTTTGTTCCATTATACAGTTAGTTTCTTGGGAATATTTCAAGCCAGTTCACCAAGCAGTACAGAACAGCACAGAATAGAATGGATTTTATTATATATTATCACATGCGAATATCGTCGACGTGCATAGGTAAAACCGTTGACTGTAAAAGTAGAGCGTACGAAAAATGCGAATATGCGATGCGCATTAATGCTGCATGGATCCTTGCAGTTGCAATTCTTTCTTTCATCATTTCGCCTTTAATGGCGATTCTTTTGCCAAATGATTGTACAACTACTTACATATAAAAGTAATAATAACTATAAGTTCACGCATAAAGAAGTAGGTATACGTTCCTTTAATAATTACAAAAGTCTATAGATTTCGCTATAGATTTTATGTCACTTATTAGTTGCGTTACGTAGGCAGAACTATTTCAAAACGACTTCTCCATATTTATTTAATTCGTCGTTTTATTTCAATGTGTATACCATGGGTCGGCAGACTTTCCAGTGAGAAGAGCCAAATTGTGAAGAAAACATGATAACGAAGATATCAGAGCCAATTTTTATTTTTTTTATTTGAAACTTAGTTACTTAACTGAAATCTTGAAATTTTTATTGTTGGTGACCAAAAAAAAAAGCTCTCAAGTCTCAAAGTAGTAATATCTATCCGAGAACTCCGTGCCCTAGAAGCATATGAGACACTTGGTGGGCGTGTTTAGTGCTGCCATTTTTGAAAAGTACACTCGACGCAACAAGTTTGTGAATAAAAATGCGCGAATTTTGAATACTTAAAGTATTTCTATTGTTTTCAGAGGATAAATAATAACGAATATATTCTAAAACTAGAACCTTAACGTGTTTAATGCTACCATGTTTGAAAAGTACTATCGACGCAACAAGTTTGAAAATCTAAATACGCGCGAATTTTGAATACTTTAAAGCATTTCTATTGTTTTCAAAGGATAAATAATAACGAATATAATCTGAAACTAGAACTTTAAAGTCATACGTTTGCCCTAGAAGCAAATGACATTTGGTGGGCGTGTTTAGTGCTGCCATGTTTGAAATGTACACTCGACCCAACAAGTTTGAGAATATAGATAGGTACGCGCGAATTTTGAATCTTGAAAATCATATTACGATACAAGTGACCAATATCATGTTATTTTATTATAGATAAGATTTGTCGTCTTCAACTTGCTTCCCAAAAAATGTTTAATATGATTCATAGTTTTTGCAGTGCTAGATTTAGCGCTATATGTAAATATTTATTTACTTTCAGAATTAATTCCACTTTTACTCAAACCTGCAAGATCATTGTATAATTAATAATTAATAACCTCAATGTGCAGCTTCACCGTCGGGTCATCATTAAATGGAATACATGCGCGAATATAAGAATTGAATTCGTCGGAGAAGAAAGAAAGTTTAAGATTTTCATGTAAATATACAACAGTCACAACACAGCACAGCATGCATTGTCGATGGTCACATTTTTGCATGTAGGTATTATAAGTTGTTTAACGTTCTGTGATTCGCGTTCATCGAGTTCTTTGGCAATTCGAAATGCGGCACATCAGAGGACAAGAATTACGTCTTACATAATAATACAGACGAATACTGCGAATGTAAAATTGTGAATTAAGAATTACGAATTGCGCGAATGGTTGTAACAAGTCACCCATTCGCACAATTGCTGTAGAGAAAGATGAAGCAAGCGACTCAAGATATAAAAAATGGTGAACGCATCGGTAATTACTTTGACTAGTTTTTTTTTACTTTGATGCATATTTATATAAAACATGTGGTTGTGGGGTCATCCGGAGTAGATTGCTTTCTATTTCTGAAAGAACTTCTGAATGGATGTCATCCTTTTAAGAAAAATATTAATGTTCTTAAGCTTTAAGTAAGATCATTGAAAACAACAAAATCTTTTACAGAAACAAAAAAATAAAATTTAATTTGGAATTTGCCTTTAAAAAAATATTTTGAGAAATCTTTAGATTATTTGTAGTCAGCTTAAAGGGAAAAATTGTTTAATAAAAAATTTTATCCGCGATGACCACGTAAAACAGCGATTATTATGTGTCTGTGCAGGCACATATGACTCACATTATCACCACTCACGAATAATAAGCTTGACACGAGTCAATTATAGGTCATAATTCCTCTAGAGGT
>JARJEB010016431.1:0-11036 GCA_030264535.1 Liometoxenus newtonarum | reverse complement strand
TTTGAGCAACTCTGAATGCGCATAATTTTTTCCTCCATTCAAATGTTCCAGTATACATTATGTAAGTTACTAATTTTCTATTTCGAGATTGTAACGACTGGCGCAATCAATGGTCCACTTTATAGCACAGTTGTGTAATGAGGTGTCATGGAGTTTAGGTTAGAGACACTGCAATGGACACTGTTCTGATAAAGAATGACGTAACTAGTTACGTAATAAATAATCATCTCACTCGAGTCTACTCAATATCCAACTATTTAATGCCACTGCCGCTGTTCTATTTAACTTTTTCGACAACGTGTTGAGATACCCCTTGAATGTAGGCAGTGCATTTCACGCACGTTAGTTCATGTCATCCCTAACCTAAAAAGCAACAAAAATAGAATTTCACTGAAACTTTGTGTAGATATGCATATAGCTCGTAGTGAATAGCATAATTTCAATAATCGTTATGTAAATTACTATTTTGTCCCATACTTCAAGATTCTTGCTTTGGTTTCTATACTTATAATAAACGGTGAAAGTATATATTCATTCGAATCGCACTATTCCCAGAGATTAGGTAAAGCTTTTTTATTCAAGCTCGTCATATTTTATAATTCATTAAATATTTTTTACTTAGGATGACATTACATTTTACGATTGGCAAATAATGTAGCATACCTGCCAGCGGGACTCTTTGCCATTGAAGATATTTTGTTATTGCTATAATTTTGGATTCTTACAAGGGCAAATAATAAGGTATTTCTAAATTAGTATCTATATATGGAAAATAATAAAACAAAAGCATTAAATTCCGTATCATTTCTTTCATTCTATATAGCTGCTTAATGTCAATGTCTCGTTGTAAATATTTTTTGTAACGTGAATTATTCTAGGAACTTGTAAATCTTAAGGCATTATTTTGAAACAAGGATAATGCCGATACGAGTGGAAGTAGAAATCGGTTCATCCCGGAGTATTGATTTTAAAAGCGTAAATGATCCTAAACAAACAAAACTCGGAAATACGCAACTTCAGATTTTCGTAAACTTGTACAAACTTGTATGTCCCCCTTCAATTATCTTTGTCTCTCACAAGCACCCACATACACGCACATGTTTAACGGAAGGTGTCTTCTTCTTACCCACGTGATTTATCGTTTTTCTTTATATTAATTGGTCAATTCTGAAATATCTCAAACTTCCTCCTTTCATCACGACACTAAAAAGAAATGTAAATATTTTACATGTTGTTATCAATGAAAGAAATGCTCATCTTCTCTGAATTTAATTTAATTTAGATGTTTATTTCCTTCAATGCTCCTTCCATTTATTTTTCTTATTTCCCGATACAAAGCATCCAAATGTCAAGAATGATTCACATATAGTACCAGAGCATGCAATTGAAACCTTACTGGTGTTTCTATGGAAGATATTCGACTTCGTTTGCTGTTCCTGAATACATTATAAAGCAATTCCATTTTAATGGTAACCTATACGCCTATACTGAACAAAAGGATATATTAAGAGAACGCATCATTAAAATAAAATAAACAGTAATTTGCCAACGGAGATATATTATCGAAAAAAAAAACAGAAATTCATAAATTATTTTATTGACTATCTTCATTATTCATGATCATGATGAATATTCACTATGATAATAAAAATTCATTATAAATGGAGTAATTTTCCCATTTTTCAATTCTGGGAATATAAATTGATTAGGTATTTTCCGAATTGGTTGTTTATTTAGACTGCTCAGTTTGTTGCCCTGTTTTTTATATCACTGATGACGTCCGTTTGTTGAACCTTTTACAATTCTATGCAACAATTTATGAGGCTTGAAATAAACGATAATTGCACAAAACAACTGTGTGAAAAATAAATGTCTACGCTTTTTTTAATCCCACAGGCCAATTAGTTTATACAATGAGAAACTTGGAAGAATAAAATCAATATTTTTATAAAATTGCAGATAAGTAATTGAAATGAAAATAGAAACTGCTACAGAACGAAATGAAGCGACATCGAATTTAAACAACCCGAACTCAAAATGAAATTTACCTAGCTAGATGATGCGTCAATGGAAAACTGTGAAAATCCGAAACCTGCTGCAAGAGCTGTGAGGGAAAAATAATGGTAAAAACGTACATAAAAGAGGAAGCAAACAAATATCAACCAACGATGTGCGCAATACTATATTTCGATTTGGTTTCATCACTAATGAATCGGGAACACTCACTTTTTTACTTTTTATATTTTGAAATGGAAGGTTCCAGTTTACCAACACTCTTTTACTGTGCAAGTAGTAAGTTAAAGCTGTACGTTGGAAAAGAAATGAAAAAACTACACGGCTTAAGAGTACTCCCAACTCGTTCGCGTTTGTTGTTATAAGAAAAAACACTGCCGGTTTCAAAATCATTTCGCCTTTTGTGTTTTAGCAGTACGGATACACTCAAGGCAAAAAATTGAAAAAGATTTATTCCCAAACATAATTTATTTATTTGAGTTCTGGCAATAGACTTGGTAATACATTGTAATACGAATTATAACAATGTAAACTAAATAAATAAAGAAATATTAGCTTTAGGTATAAAAAATTATGTTTAAAGCCAAAAGTTTTTCTTGGATGTGTACACCGTCTTCTAATGCATTGTCCCTTTTTACTCTCAACAACGCCTATATGAAACTGTTCGGAAGCCGTAGAGGAAGCACGAAATTACTACAGTTAAAGCAGCAGAACGAAAAGAAGACTATGCCATTTTCTACAATTCACTTTTACAACATGGTAGTTTGTGTGCAAAAATTCTGCGAGAAAAAGTACTTCAGTTTTAGAATCTTTTGCATGCCTTTTTCAAATCTGTAGCCTTAGACTTCACAATTAAGATCGTTGACTTAGTTTACATTCTGTATCCACAATTACACCTAGACCCTTTTCAATAAGTTTTGTTATGCATTGGATGTTTTGCGACTGCAAATTTACTTCGCAGCATTTCGTATATATACCATGCTGACATTACGAGCGTTGTTTGTTGATTAGAACAACTGTTGCGATGTAATTAAGCATTATTATTGGCATATCGGGAATTCAACGCGACTATGTAAATTGGTTACTATGTTTGAATCGTAATCCTAATTTCCCTGAAGCTTTAACATAGCCACGTAACTTGGGAACTAAGCAAGGACATATTTCGATGGACGTTGGACGTTAGATGACGGACGACCGTCGACGATTGATAATACAACCGATGATTGATGACAGCATTGAATGAGAACCTAAAAGGTTTGTAAATGTCATTTTCTGTCTCTTTCTGGATTCATTATACAGTTACAATTTGTTACTGGTGAAGTGGTCATTACGTAAACTCATTTAATGCATGAAACAAAAGCGGACTTAATGCATATCTGAATGACCTCTTGAAAAGTTGTTATAACGAATGGCCAATGAAGACAACTGGTATGGCGGCCTCTTTTTTCCCTTTTTAGCAATTACTAGCTTAGGCAGTTTCTTGCCCATTAATGTTGTTGACATATTACGGCAAAGCCAACTAGATCAGTAATTTAAAAGCAAGCATCCTATCCACCAGGAAACTATAAAAATATCCTCATAACTTATTATCAATTTTTTTATGCTTTATAACATTAATCTCTAAGATTATATTACTTTGTTTTAATAATTTAATGAGGGTGTTATTTAAAAAGGAAGATTTAAAGACCTTAGTTATTAAAGTGACGAGTGAGTGCACTTTACATGAAATAATTTGTTGAATTTTCGTTTCTGCTTTATACTTGAACTCACAATTTTTGATGATACAGCGCAATCTACAACCTGTCTCCTCCATCTGTCTCCTTCGCTCTGTTAACCACTAAGCAATATAGGTAATCTCACTTTAACCGAACTGAAATATCGTCATTTTCAGGTTTCAAGCTCAAGACCCACATCTTTCACGTTGAAGTAGAAATCCTTCGCCTCTTCTTCATCTCATTTTCCAACCAAACAGCCTTAATTTATTTGGAAGGATTTTCGAGACCTTTCTTAATTATATAGGTCCGAAATTAATAGCGAGACTGTCGCTATTAAATTGGTAACAAGATTTGTGAGCTGATTGATGGTAATATAAACCAGTTAAGAGAGAGTTTGAACGGTTTGTTTTCACGTACATACCTACATGTTGCGAGAAAATTCAACGTTATTTTCTCATGCGTATTGACCCATTTAAGCCATTTTCCCAGCGTTGTCACGTTGCTATTAGAAGAACTCCACAATTCATGATTAAACACAAATATTCTTTATTCAAACATGCAAAGCAATGAAATAGTATACGTGTTCGAATTATCTTGTTTTTATTGGTTGCATTGTACCACATTCTCACAATCTGCGTAGATTATTTTTGTTTTAATGCAATTCTGCAAACGCAATAAGGCGCTCAGACTTGCTGAAAATGAAGTATAAGACATATAAATAATTAAATTTCAAAATAAGAGGGTTTTTACCCAATTTTCCTACTTACAATGGCGGAAAACGTTAGTCAATGAGTGCTTGGAACAATCTTCTTCGTCTCTGTTAGCGTAGTGCAACAACGACACGATTACTCAGCATCACCTCAGTCATGGACAGCTGTTTCGAACTCCTAGGTCTCATCGGCATGACTACGAGGATGATACCAATAACGGCAATAACCAAGCCGCAAGTAGTACAACGTTAAAGCACATAGATGGAGAAATTCATCATATTGCTTACACTTTATTACGTCTATGGAACAATTTTCAAGAGTCTCGGCTATAAGGCGCAACTTCGGCTTGGTTATTGGGTATATCATCCTCGTAGTCATGCTGATGAGACCTAGGAGGTCGAAATAGCAGTCATGACTGACGTGCTGCTGAGTAATCGAGTCGTTGTCGTACTAGGGCATAGTACAACAACGACTCGATTACTCAATTACTAGTAACTAGGCTAACAGAGACGAAGAAGATTGTTCCAAGCACTCATTGACTAACGTTTCTCGCCATTGTAAGCAGTAAAATTTGGTAAAATCCCTCTTATTTTGAAATTTATTTATATTTTTGTGGCGCGCAAACTACTTGCAATTGTAATAAACATAAATAATTGTTAAATACGCCTGTTGGTTTGCAACTTTACACCGTATCATATATCCCCTAGTAAATCAAAACATTCTTCATGTCATTATCCAAAGAATTGCGTCTTTTAGCGGATACAAACAATGACACAAAAACGGAAGTAATTAACCAGAGTATGTTTCAATCGTCAATAGTGTTTGAGGGTTTCCATGGTAACTTGTTGTTTTTGGGTCGTTTTTGGGGGATTGCCAAACTGTTTGTCCCATACGAAAAAATGTTATATAGATATTGAGATGTTTCATGTCAGCCTGGTGACAGGTTTGACCTTCCCAATGAACAGCTGATCTGGATACAGATGCCGGAAAAAATATACATCTCAGGCATAACAAGGGTCATCCTGCTCATTCAATGCTCATTCGGATTCGGGCTCTGATTCGGCTCAACTTGCAAGCCAGGCAAGTTCCGCATGAAATTCCGCATGAAAAGCGTGACAGCATAACCTTTTAAAGAAGCTCCGAGCTTATTTTTGAGTTTTCTTCTCAGTTTTTCTTAACTTTTTCTGGAATGACGAAGCCGAAATGCAATAATGCAAGCTTAGGCGAATGAGCATTGAATAAGCGGGATGAGCCTTGATGTGTTTGAGGTGCTTGATTTTTCCTCCATCTTTTATGAGAATTACAATTAAGCAATTGGAAATTAAGCAAAATTGGAGTTTGCCTACATTTCAAATTCTATAAATATAATTCTAAAAATACACTTTAATTCCGTGCCAAAAAGTCGGTTTTATCGAGATTGGAGATTCTGAAAAACATTCTTCTTGGAGCGATGTTCATGTGTTTTTGTGAGCTTTTGCTACATTCACGCGGGATGAATATAGGACCACAGTGTCTATATAGGACTACAGTTTTATCATTCCACACGCTCAGGTGGGCCCGTTCAGGCAGACCTGACAGGGCAGGCTGGAGCGTGTGTACTCAACATTATAGTTCAATAAATCTGTATATGATGTCTATTCGTATTCTAAAAATTTTATTAAATGTTTCTTTCTGCGGATAACACAAGTCTAAAAAGTTTACTTGTGTGAACAACTTTTATATATTTCAGTCCATTTCTCCTTACTTTTATTAACAAAACTCTACTATGGAAACAATAGAAATGAACAAAATGAGTGATGGTGAACATAAAAACATGAATGAAAAATAGTAAAAAACATGAAAAAACCTCTGTTTGAGCAGTGAATAAAATCGGCTTTATGTTGTTCTAGCCTCTTTATATACACGGACTCTATTCTAGTTAAGCTGGAATATATGAGAAATATAATTCACGAATGCGAGCTACTGGAACAATATGAGACTGCATGTTCCAATATTCGTTTAATGTCGATCTTGAATGAATAAACTTTAAAAATCTTGAAAATTTCTTGCTAAGTGAAAGATCCATCCTCTGAGACAGAAAGTTACAATTGTTGAATATCTGATAAGTATAGCAATATATTTGTTGAAAATTTCATAGTGCCATTAATAATAATGTTTTGTTTTGGAAGTTTTATTTTGACGTTATTTTGAAAGATAAATCTCATTTGACAGACAGTAAAATAAACCAACATAAGATAGAAATGACTTATAGACCTATTTCGTATATGGTTATACGAAAAATCGCCTCCTACTTGAGAGCGATTGAATCTAATCCAATTTCCAAGAGGTTTTCGTTCGTTCGTAAACTCTCTTTATTATCTCTAGAGAGTTCAAGTGAAAAACTTCAGCTTACAACCAAATGATGAAAAAAATTTGCGCGTAATTTTATTAGAAGACTTAACAAAGATTCCAATTAACTGGAATATATTATGAAACCTGGATCGACTTCATATTCAGAATATTTTCTAAGATAAAGCAAAATATAATAAAAAGCATTAAATTTTAAACTTTCCAATTCTACTTTAATTGACGAATCGGCAAAACTTGGAAAGTATGAAAGGAGGAGAAGAATACAGGAAGAAACATAAAAATAAAAGTTAAAAGAACAAGACAATAATGTGTTGTTCTATACGAAAAATAAAAGTTTTTCTTAGTAAATACTTTGCTGAAATAGCACAATTGAAAATAAAAAAAAGAGAAAAACGTGTATGAAATCTCAAAATATTTTAAAACATACTTTAATTTTGGGCCAAATTGGATGATATTTCATGAGCAGGGTTTTATGGTTTGCAATAACAAAAGTGGAATGCCAAATATATAGTTGAAGTACACCAATCTATCGCTTGGATTTCTTGGACATGGATATATTGCACTTGGTATAAAGGAAATCTTGGCGACTGAAACTCAAAGTTGAGTTTCTGGTCAAAGATTGCAGAAAATTGAACATGCCTTTTTGTCAAGTCAATATAACATTGTAGTAGAGTTTAAAACAAAGGAAATCGAAAGATTCACCAACTTGTAATTTAAAAGTAGTAACTTTATTTTTAAGATTGAAGCGATGAAAAACAAAACAACTACTACTGAATAGAGTAAATAAAGTTTGCACTAGTAAAAATATTCTTTGTATGTTTTAACATATTTGTTTTATTCAATGCAGAATTTATAGATGCATAACATTTTTCTTTTCTTTTTCCGTCACAAATTTAGAAAGAATAAGGCGCCAAAACGAAAAGTTTTGATGATAGTTTCGGCTTATAAACAAAATTTATATTCCATGAATACGAGGAAGTTAACTTAATATCCATGAGAGTGAGCAGTGAGCGACTGTCAATTTATCGCTATAATTAATGAACAAAATTCAGAATTCTGGCCAAACGAAGCAAATGTCCGAATGAAACTTGGTACAGATAAACATGTATGTACAACCAAGTATCACGCTTTCAAGTGGACCTGCGGTATCGTTCAGACTCTCATCGACTCTCCAATACTTAAAGTTAACTTTAAGTTCAAAACGTAATATTATGCCATAAACTGAAACTGGAGTTTACATTGGCTTGGTAATCTGTAAGAATTCGCAACATACAACTTGTCGATTATTATCTACACTCCGTAAAAGTCTCCGAACTAGCAGAACACACAACAGAAAATTAAGCATTAAAGTATCAAAATATAACAATTAAAAACCAACTCAAATGATAATTCTAATTAAGCGATTTATTCAGCCTCTAATAAATATTGTCAAATGTGGTATTTCAAAAGACGAAAATGTTTACTTTCCGACTTACCGAAGGTATAGTAAGGAGATTGTAGAGAAATATAATTTAAATCAAATCGTGTCATTTCCACTTTCCAATAAAAACTATTTTTACGACCCACGAGTTCCTTCGAAATCATAGTGTATTTGGTCGGAAAGTTGTGCGGTGCGAATTTGACGCACCGATTTTTTGGAATAATTGCTAATAAATTGCTCAATACTGTGGGAAACAGCTTTTCCGAATTTCCTTCAACCTTCAATAAATTTGGTATTTTTTGTGGAAAGTATCATAAACATATTTCAATGAAGAAATCCATTTACGAAGACATAAGGTGGATAAAAGATAAGCTTATGTATATATCGTTTAACCATTTATGTTTGTCACTCAAGATTTAAAGATTTAACCATGTTTTTTTTAAACTTAAGTCCTAAGTGTCAAATGTTGAGCTTTAGGAAGTAAGTGTTTGTTATAGTAATGTAGTTAATAGGCGAGCATAAATCGACCTTTAATCTCACAGTGACAATTTTTCATTCATACTAATAATTAGAAAGTTATCTCTCTCAGTGGGGATCGAACCCAGACCTCTAGCCTATTTAAAATAATTCATGGTTTTGTTGCATTTTGTATACATTATAGAAAAAATATTACTTTTGTCAGATTTAAACGATGTGCCACCCGAGAGTTGGCCAAGTTAGGACAAGGACCTTTTTTTGCACATTTGACAATGTATGATTAAGATATCTATTTGAATTCTTGTTTTTTGTAACTTACTGCAAAAAAGTGATACCTAGTTTAAGGTTGATGAAATCTTCATACTAATAACCTCCAAAGTTCGCTTCAACTTTATCCCTCCCTTGATCCATCCTTGATCCTCGGTGAAATCGTGATGTCTATATAGGGCTGGCTTGGCTAAACAGATATTTGCTTGTTCAAACGTATTCGAAACGCTGCCTTTTGTATATAGTTCAGCAGATCTCAGTAGCGTCAGCTTAATGTTTTCAGCCACGATGGAAGTAATAGGAAAATCATGTCGTTTAGGGATTCCGACGGGACGATATGACGGACGATATCGTCTTAGATATCTGTCATATAACTTAAAATGTTACGATTTGGTATAAGACATCGCTATAGGCACGTCTAACTATGGAATGGCTATTATCGTCACAAGACGAACGATACGTCATATAACGATATTAGTGGAAATCCGCCTTCAGATCTTATCACATATACGCTCTTTACTGGCAAAATTTATGTATTTCAGGAACTATGACGACCATTTTAGAAATTTAAATTGTTTTGGAAGCTTTCATTCTTACTATAAATTTCTTTCAAAAATGTTTTTGATGCTAAGCAAGAAAAGAAATCTCTGAAACCCCAACCGTGGACTGGACATCAGGTACATATTTAGGAGACTAGTGGAAAAGTCTGGTCCGGGATTTTGTATCTAGGTTATAAAGCTAGTGACGAGTCTATGATAACCTGTCTATATTTATTGCTAATGAAGTTATAAGGACTCCGATGGTTTCATGTTTTTTCTATTAGATTGATTGAAAAACTGAGGCAAGAAGCGGCATTATCACCATGGACAGTGGCGTAACTATAATAGTACTAGAGCCCGAAATGAGGGTGGGCGGGGGCACAGAAACCTTCAAGGTCCCTCTGGAGCTCTTGCCTTTGGCCTTCGTGGTCTTAATAATTGTTTTACAGGGAGCCCCACGAAATATACTTACGCCATTGACCATGGATATGCCTATAAATAGCGAAAACACTTTTCACTTATATGATTTCTTCTTACACTTTGACAAGTAATAAACAAGGATATTCTTACACTTAATTTTCGCCTCAGATGAACATAGAGTTAAATATTCCTAGAGGCAAGGTATTGATACAAATGTGATGCCACTGGTCCGGCATATTGATTTGCACCATAACAAACTGAAACCCTAAAATGTATACCACCCAAAGTACACGCACAGACTAGTGACCCAGACTGGAATCGATTTCAAATTTCGTTCCTTGGGTGCAACACAATATTGTCACGAAGTGACTTATCTCCGTTCTACAGATTCATAATAAATTCGTAAATCATTTTACTTACTTATTAATAGATCTGCTTTACATTCTTTTATAAATGAATATTATTTATCATTTGTAATTGTTACGATTTTGAGCAATGCAAAACATCAGCAGTTTGGCAATGTCGAAGTCGGTAGCCCGACCTTGCGTAATTGCATAGTGAGCACTGGTGTCGGTTAAAGCACGTACGCAAAGTGTTGTTAAAACAATGTCTTTCATTCACACATATGATTTGCACTAAGGAAGTATAAACTATAAACGATTAATTAAGAACATTGAGGCAATCTAATAACAATAACGAATGTGATGTACATGTGGACTCCGAACCATCAATTACAAACAAAGACCGCATACGATGTCACATCTCAACGCTCTCATAAAGGCAATAGGGAATATTTTTTTGTATAAATAGAGTAACAATACTACGGATCAGTTAACCTGATCAGTTCAACCGCAGTACAGTTGCTAACTGACGAAAACATTCAACAATCACTAGTATAGTACCAGTATAGTCTGTCCGTAGATAAATGAAAATGACTACCTGAGCCTCCCGTAGGAAAGGCTATAAACTTAACGGGTGGTTCAAACAGGCCCGTCTTACAATAAATTTGTGGGTTCAGCTTTGTAAACGTAATGAGATGAATTCATCCCATTACGGCCCTTACCTGAGTTGTAAACGATTAGGCTCCGTAAGTTCTTGACAATGCAACCACCCTCTGTGTTAACGA
>JARJEB010016429.1:0-18250 GCA_030264535.1 Liometoxenus newtonarum | reverse complement strand
AGTTTGAACTTTTCACGGTGTACACCAAAGTTAAAATTATGCGTGAAGAGTTTCAAGAGAGCGACAGCGGATGGGCCTTGTTTGCTGTTTCGCATCTTGAAATGAACATTAATAAGTAACCGAGGGCAAACGTACGACTGCATATGTTCACGGTGGGCCAAGTGAAGGGGCCTTTTGATTGAACCGGTCCCTGGGTTGCAGCCCATCAAGACCATACCTAAATCCGCATCTGATTACAACTTTGTTAGCGGAACAAAACTAACTTCAACCTACCTGTGCATTACATATTTACATTTGGGCATTCTTGCCAATACTTCACAGCGCTTGGCAACACTGTACTTTTTACGATATGTACAAAGATTTTAGAATGGCCACCGCTTTACCTATATATTTCCTTTTGGGATGTTTTTATGTGCTTTTTTTCAAGTTGATTGCACTTCCAGTTATGGTGGAAATTTTCTGAAAGTATTATTATACTTTATGCACACCGAATTTATTATGTTCATAGTGATTATTTTAATATCGAAATAAGTATGTAAAGGCTAGTTAGGGAATGTTGTCTTACAGTGAAGAGTCAGAACTTTTTTGATATGGCACCCCAATAAGTTTAAATCGACATCGGATAGATAAAACTGACAAAAGGATTGCAGAGTACTCTTATTTACCGACCGATTTTGCTGATTTTAGAATCACGTCTGATCGCAACAGAACTAAATCTGAATCTGTAAACCAAGTTTCGTTCTGATCTGTTGCTGATCTGTTGCTTGGTTCGGATCCGGAGATCCGTCGAAAACCCGACATCGAATTTTTGGAATGAATCCGATACTTGCCTCCGTAACTGCTTTCGGTAGTAACGGAAAGTAAGACGGGTATTTTGTTTTGTCATGCAAATATGGTGAATACAATAAATGTACAATCAATTAATATATGAACCAATTTAATAGCGTACTTGTAATAATTTAATCTAATGGAACTATAAATTCCAAAGATTCATTTAATGGGATTGGCATGTGGGATAACAGTTCGCCGATAATAAATCATGTTCTCTACTGATTAATGAGATGTATCAATTCAAAAGCAGACCCGTAGGACTTGCGTTGTTTTAACATTGTAACGTATATACGCGTGTGTAGGAACAAAAAATACAAGCATCAGGCTATGTAATATGGTTATTTGAAGGTGCTGCAATTTAATTTTCTGCAATGGCAATTTTTCGTATTGCTGCATTATTTTGCATAGAATCAAACTCTGACGCTACTACCGCACACTTCAAGTGAAATTTTAAGTTAGAAACTAAAGTTAGATAATAGGAACATATAGAGTAAAATGTTATAAGGTGCCTATAGTCTACACAGTTTACGGACGTTAGACACGGTATATAACTTTGACATAATACACAAAAAATCATTGTATAATGTCGCAAATTAATCCCTAATAGAGAATCCCTGGAGAATAAAGTATTAATATTAGAACACATGCGTAAAATAGTTTTTTTCGTTTACTTAAAAATGGCAATTACCGATCATTTTGACAAATTCTTTCTATAAATAGTTTTTTTTTCTTATTTTCGGATGGAACGTCATTTGTGACAAAATTAAGAGATTGCAGCCTTCTGACTTTGAACTAACTCAAATAATCAAGTAATTAATTAATTAATTAATTAATGCGAAATATTATTTTAAAATCGACAATGTTCGACAATGATAGAAAATGGTAGTAACGAAGTATGATTATGAATTACTCACAGCCAATAACGGAACGTCAATCATTTTGAATACTCAACCACTTAATATTAATATACTTAATAACGTACGTTATGTATTTATACTAGAAATGTACTAGAATGAGAAATAATCCATTCAAGTGATATCTGCGCATATGCAAATTTATTAATTAGTTTTGTTGTATTCAATTATATCAATGCAAATGACATGTCAAGCATTTTAATTAATCTTTGCCTATTTTTTCAGGAGTTTTCGATCTTATTTTAAATTATTATTGCTTTTCATCCAATTTCTGTGACATCTTACAAGACTATTTTCAAAATAGATAGTAAGAAATCAAGGAAACATAAGTGGAAGCAGCAAATAATGCCAGGGAAAGCTAGAAAATTTAATTTGTTATCTAAGGAATGCGTGATGTATATATGCAAGGTATTTATGTTGTATGCGAAAATTAAATCTTATACTATGTAGATGAACAATATCTGTTTAAAATGATTCATCCTCCAACTATTTCTCCACAGACTCTTATCTGAAATAATTGAATTTTTTAATCATATATTTTGATGACTAACAATGCTTCTCCATCAAAATATGAAGCTGATTTTTGTTTTGATACTATTAAAAATTTAAAGAAATTTTGTAGATACTACAAATCATTGAACCAGTGCCAACAATAACTATATTTATAAAAAGCTTACAAGTTTCAATGCACTTGCATTAATATTATTAACAGGTAAACATAAATTAATAGATAGGCGTAGTAGGTGTGTTTATTCTAAGAAAAAATCGAAAAACAACGGACAGCTGTCACTCGACGGGTTGCCTCAACATCAAGTCGATGAACATCTTCTTCAAGGTGGTCCGGCGCTTGTTGGACATTTCGATGAGGTTCGCAAAAGATTTATAGACTGGCGTTTTTATCGTCCTCGCCGTCGCTAGCGCATGGCCATCTTCAACGTCTACGCCAGGTTTATCGCAAGTCTCGAATAAAACTGTTTTCAATACAAGGCGAGAGATACGTGAAACATTTGTAAAAACAAATAGTTTTGTTAATGAACAATTCGACTATAGTCAACGGCTACTTTTGAATTTCCTAGATATAGGTATTTTTGTTTGTTGCTATCAAGAGTTTTAAATTTAGAATCCAAAATAAAGTTAATTGCGTTGCAAGTTTTGTTGTTTTATAATGTCGCATAAATATAAATTCTAAGTTATTATACTAAAATTTAACGCACAAGTTTATTACATATGTTTATTACAGTGTGTTCAATGGTCTCCACACACTTTGCAGATGAGAGTTGAGATGCATTTTGCATTATGAACCGATATTCTGTCCAACTGAACTGACTTAAAAGACTTGTGTATTTAAACTGCCAATCGAAATTCACATGGCTTTAGTTGGCTAGGATGTCTCTACCTCATTGAGAGCTCATAATCCGTACCTTGAACACACGACGTGTGTCAGTACAAATTTTAAATAAAACAATGAGCACTGAGCGCGGAATGTCAACAAACACACTATAAAACAATGTTATAAAATTCTATGCATACATACAGCTAAGGCACAATAAACTTTTCGAGTTTTACTTACTTTAAGAGCAACTTTGAGCCGTTTTCCTTGCTCCTCATGTAATGTGCAAGCAGCTACATCGGCGAGCAATGCGATATGATGCAGGAACGTAGGTTATTACCCTGCATTGTTTTTCTAGGGCAGATTTACACAAGTAGCCGATTAATTTGTTTGTAACTAAGTACATAAAATAATTAAATGCTTATGTGAATATTAAACAGATATTCGTAAAAATGTAACATTTCAAACTGAACTTATAAATATGTTTACGGAAAGAAATTGAAAGTGAAGTGTAAGTGTGTATATACGAATTAATAAACAAAACCGATATTTTCAGATAGTATTCTGTCTCTGTGTTGATATAATTTTTATACTTTACCAAACTACTGGCGTATTAAGAAACAATGTTGAATATACCTTTATTCATTTTTTGCATATGTTAACTAAACAATGTAAAGGATGTTTACTCTAAAGAATAATTGTTGCAATTTACTTTTGGTAAATATTAGTAATGCTAATATACTGTATCGGAATTATTAATTTATTAGTCATATCCACATTATTGGATTCTAATGAATATGAAAGGTTCTGATTAAATCATTTAAATTTTAAATACTGCCTTCCGATCAGTTCGGCGCCCTCCACTTATTAATTGCAAGTACCTACTCCTAAAATTTACTGAATAACTCAGTAAAGTTCCAAATGCGATATAGTATTTTAGATTTCAAACCCATATGGGTAATATCTTTATAATATTTCATTTTTTATAATTTTGACACTCTGTATTCTGCACCCTTTTAGAATCCAAAATGCAAACTGGTTTGTTTTACAAAGGGTAACAAATATATATTTTTTAAATGGCGTCTATAACGTACTATATCGTACTATAACGTCGGTTCAGCCAAAAGTACCATGGAGGCACAACAAAAGTTTTCCTTTAATATTTTCAGGTGTGCGGTGATTACGCAATTGTTGTAGTGGAACCATGAAACTGAAAAAATACGAACATTAAATCAACATTTTTGCCCAAATTCATTTTACTTTTAGTTGTGTTCTTTTTACAGACTCGTCTTGAGCTGGCTTGAGTTGTGCCAAATTCAGTAGTTCTTTAATTCTGAACGCACTCCTGAATTTGGCTCAAAATGAGACTGTAAAAAGCACGGGTAAAATTGATTGGTGTGAAATTTACTGGCTTTGTAAATTAAAATTCAAATGTCCCACTGCCGCCAGAATAAAATACCTTAATTGTAAAAGCGCGGAACTATGATATGAATAATATGTATGGTCCATCGTAGTGAGGTATTGTTTGGTAAGCATGCGACACTCGACTACTACCTGAGGAACGAACGCACGAGGCTATTCGAAAGGTGGGCACAACGTTATCAACGCCGGAGAGGTGCTAGGCTAAAGGCTCGCTCAACTCAACTACACGCACACATTCAATATAACGCGATCGTTGCGAGAGGATTCAAACCTTCAAACATTTACCAGCAAGCTTCGTCTCTAGTCGCAGGCAGGCGGCACGCAGTATCCGGACGAACGTACGCGGAGTGTGAACGGTTTTACTATTTACTTGAAGCGTGCTATTGGAAACGTGCGTGTTCGTTACCCTTGATAGTATTGATAGTAAATTCAGTTGGGAAAAATTCAAACGGCAAAATTTCTAGCCCAGCATTCTACTGTACATGATAATGAACAGTGCCATCAAATATTATTGTCAACGTGGTGAATTGCGTTTATTGTTTTTATTATTAAAAAATTGTGAAATTATTTTTCGATACTAAAGAAAAACCAGGACCCCTTAAGGATTTATTCAAACATATGGTTTTACAAGGATGCCGTTTTTTTAATAACAAAAATTGAAAATCCTGCATAATTTTTTGAGGAATTAAAAATTTAAGTGAACTGGATGTGACAGTGCGACGACGTCGTCGCCTTGGTGCAACAGACGACGAGAAGTGATTCTAGGATGATGTTGGGTGATGCTCGAAGCGGCACCACTCGCCCCTGACCTACTGGATGAAACCTAATGTGTTGAAGAAGTGAGTAATATATTCACAATGAGAGTTTAAAAATTGTTCCTGACATACCATATATACCCCTTTTTTATTACAACCCGTAATCCACTCGTGACACGCGTTCCGAAAAAAAATTGAATGAGACGCGTGCTTTAGAACTCTTTCATATCGTATTCGCTCGATTCGTTCAGTCGAGTATTAATGTACATCTGGCCGAAATCCGTACCAAGAGAAAATTATAATTTTTCAGTTAATGGTCATACAAAAAATATTAAATTAGATCTACCATTTAATTGTTAAACTTCTTAACAAACAATTGTTTTGCATGCAAATATTAATTAATAATTACTAATTATTAATAAAATTATAGAATCGGGACCAAATATTCAATTATTACTAGGATTATATTTTGAGTAGTATGATGGAGTGTATTATTTTTATAAATAATTTAATAATGAATTCGGTCAATTATACTTATACGTTGTTGTTTTATCTAAATTCTAAACTTAATTAACAAAAATTAATTTTCTTGCAGTATTTTCGACATTTTTATATTTACTGATTCCACGTGACGACCTTTTGAACATGTTCAATAAATAATAAAAAAAACGAAATAAAAAATAAAATAAATAAAAAATCTGAACATAATATTAGCATTAGGTGCGCTGAGTGAAATTGCTTTAAAGTTGTTGTCTACTACCTATATACATGACTAGATGACTACATTCAAATAAGTGAATACAAGAAACATACCTTTACCGTCGCTAAAAACCAAACAAGAGACTCCAGCAAATTGCCATATTCGCAAAACACAAACATATTATGCACAGTGTAATAAAATGCATTAATTAACAATAAATTAATTATGGAATTACAAAAATATTTCTACATTTTCTGCAACATCGACACCACGAAATTTGTAAACTGTACAAAGAATGCTTTTTTATTTAATTTATTATTGGTTAAGAATTTTTATATAAACAAATTCTAAAAGACTAAAAATTAGGAATTATTATCTACTTTGTTGGAATATAGACCTTTCATATGATGATATTTGAATGTTAAATACATTTTTATGATAATTTATTAATTTATAAAATTTTGGTACTCTTAATTAAATTTAAAATGTCTTACCTTGCTACACGAACATGTAAATGTAAACTAATTGCTCGCTTCTGATCATTCTGAAAATGTATTTTTATTATCGAATATTTGAATTTAAACTGCAGTGTTCAACAGTCGTTATAATTTATCAATTACTATTTTAAGAGTGCACTGAATATTATCTGTCAAACATTTTTGTATCTTTTTTATTTGTGTACAAAAAAGCGTATTTCGAAGATTATAAGAATATTGTTAAGTACGAAATGCCCTTTTAAATTTAACTATGGCTTTTATAGAAGCGTAAATACTTTATTCTTTAACAGCCATATTTAGGTCTAATGAGCACCTTTTTGTGTGCTTCGTATAGTATTAATGCAATTATCGTCCTGCCACGAAATATACAACAAAACAGTATTATTTCGTGTTACTACCGTCAAAGTAATCGGTTGCGCGCTCGATGCAATTTTAGTTCTTCCTTTCGGCACGAGCGATTCTACTTGAGCTGGAGAAACAAGGATTTCTCGACCATTTGAACATTTTGAAGCTCCTAGCAATTCTCAATACCATAGAATGCCACCGTTGATACGTAAACGCCGCCTCAAACTTCACTAAGGTTCACTTACACTCCACGGCTCGGGTAGGCCCTGAAAATGATATATTGTATGAGCAATCCGATGCTCCCAAAAATGCTTCTGGCAATGCATTAACATGACTATAAACTACAAATCACATGCTATTATGTTTCAAGTCATCGCTTATACTATATCTGTAACGAGCGCGTATATATTTGTTATCTACACTTTGGGTACAAAGTGAAACCATGAAATAAGAGCAACTCCATTTCAATTCTATTAAAATTCAAATTTAAGCAATTAAAATGTACCCATAGTGGGAACAGGAACAAGTCCAAAATATTATTGTGTAAACTAGATGTTTCATAAAGATGAATTGTTTTCTAAATAGGATAATACGTTTTATTAATTACAATTATTTGTTTAATTTGTTGCTCTAACCTCTACCCTATAATTTTTGAAAATTCTAGATGCAGTTGTACGAAAGCTGCAGATCGGAAGTCCAATTCTTATTGGAGAGTTATTAAATATATAAGCAATCAAAGGGAGAATAAAAGAATCCGCCTTTATTTTGCTATATTGCAGTGCATTTTCGCGGAACACGCACTAGAAGTACATTTGTCTGTTATATACACCAAAACAAACAAATAGGTCTTTCGAAATTTATTTGGTCTTTGGGGAAATCATTTGGCATTCGCGTGTGCCCAGGGTTTTGCATGCATCACCGGAAAAACTGTTTCCTCGTTTGTTATGCAAATTAGAAGAGGGTGAATATCCTTTTTCTTAATTTGCAAATAAACTCAGTTTTTGTACAAATGAACTTTTCACCCAGGAATTAAAAACAAACGAATTTAGTAGGTAACTAAAAACAGTAAATCAAAATGTGATAAATTTAAATAAATTCAGGGAAGTCGCGATTTAAGTAATAACATTTTCTACATCATAACCAAATGTATGTTTGTTGAAGTGAACACTAATTTATACACACCCCTGTATGAGAAGTTCATTTCCTATATATTTAAACTGGTCTCTTATAGTACATATAACAATTTATTCCTCGATTTATAATCCATTGAGGTTCCCTCGAAATTGAAACTGGGAGACGTTGATGAAATGAACAAATATTGAATGTCGACCACAACAGTTCGGGAACAACATGAGCCGCCATTTCTTTGTACATAACATTATCGTGTATGAACTACACATAAAACATAAAACACATGAATATCAAGAACAGCATGTGACGATAATAATGCATTACCACATTCGTATATGATATCAAAGTGGAATAAATTGTAATCTGGGTTATTTGAATATTGAATATAAATTACACTTTAATAAATAATGTGTATATTTATAATTTGAACATGTGTATATTAATATAGTTATAGATAATTGCAGAGTTCATTGAATATTAGGTATATTCTGCTTAGTATTGTGGATTTTCAATCCGTTCGTCGGTTCATCCCTTGGTTTAAAAAAAATTGCCATAAGACTGGATGTGGATTTAGTTCATATGATAATTTTATCAATTGCAATTTATTTATATTTTGTTATTATCAGAAATACGTTTAATCTTCTCTTAATTTTGTTACAATAATAATTTAAGTACATATTCTTGAATCGTTTGATTAAACGTGAATATTCATATTCAGATATAAGCAGAGAAAATGAAAAACATAATTTTCGTAATATTAATATTTATGATCTATACCAATGTAGAAGCGCCTAGAACCATTATAGATTCGGAATTTGTGTATGCACGATATGCTTGCTGTGTCCATACGCGATCGATTACAAATTGTGTATAAAAAGTCGTGACGTCTTGAACAAATAGTGAGAAAAATTAGTCGATAAATCAAGCTTATAACTTTATATTGCTGGTAACTAATAAAGCGTTTTATTAATTTATTTAATCGAATAACATGGTATAAATAAGTATTTGTTTGGTACTTTTTTTAAAAATTAAATTCCAAGTTAAATCCCAAATGAAATTTATTAACGATCGCTAGAATTTTACTCTTTTAGTTACAATTGTATTATGCACAATCGAGAACACAATCAACACGAAATCGTACTTTTTAGAGTGTTTGTGCAAAAATCGTGGTAAAAATTAAAAATACAAGTTTCTTTGAAACGTATGAACCTCCTAATGAACTGCACTAAACTTGCAAAGCATGCTATAACATGGGGAACAATGCTTATGTTCGCCAAGTTCATACTGAGAAGTCAGCAAATGCTTCTCGATTTTTTCATCTTTCACTGAGTTTCTCGTTCTTCTAGTTTACATTACTAACACCTATAAGTGTTGGCGATCACTATATATACCTACTACTTGCATAAGTTTCCATATATTCTTTCATTTTGCCTAAACTAGTGCCTACTGTAATGCAACTCCTATCGTTTTGTTGTTATAACTTTGCAATTGCAAGCAATGAATCATAAAACTTGTTTGCTCCACAGTGAAATTGCGTTTTGATTAAACAATGGTTTTCTCTATATGCAGTTGTTGGAGACTGAAACAGAAGCAAAGAACGGAAGCGTTATCGAATTAAAAATATATTTTTCTTGCATTATATTAATGCAACTAAGTGTAAGTGCATATAGTTATTCTGGCTACAGAGAGGCCGCATCAACATTTCTGCACGATGTAGTCGTAAAGTCCGCTACTTCAGTACATCAGTTTAGTTCTTTAATACTTATGCAAGACGTTGATTTATTTATCTCAATAAGCTCAATCGATGACGATGAGTGATCAGTCGGTTATCCTCATAAATATGGATAGCCATTTAAAAAACGATGCGCTTGGAGGTATCTCATATATGCAGAGATGATAGGAATGAACAAGGTGCAATATACGCGACGACAACTGATGTACATTTGGATGAGATGATTTTCCATTAAAAATTCATGTCGTGTTAAGGTAATGCTTGTAATATTTTTAATTGGCACCTTCATGAGTGCATAATATGACATTTATCATCATGCGGCATTCAACAACAATCTTGTGAATAACGAACTGAAACATTATATGAGTGCGGAATAAGAATAGGTCGAAGGAACATTATATATTGTGGTTGTACACACATAAAAAATAATTTTGTTAAAAAATTTAAAAATTCAAGGGCACGTGTGACCGAGTCCATTTATTGGCTGATATACTCTGTCGTCTACTCTGTCCGTCGGAATTACTGGGAAAAATGTCCAGCTTGAGAATGACATTCCGTCAAGCTTTTCATTCTATAGCTCTCGCCTGGGTCGGAATTTTATCGTCGAAAACTTTGCGAAAAAAACGTCAATTTTTCTTGAAGAATTGAAGACAACTAGAAAACCAAGAAGCACATTGTTAAGAAAAATGTCGATCATACCTACATATAATGAAGCTGGCCAGGCCTGATTATATAATCTCAGAAAGTGTTTGTTTTCAATTTCTTAGAAGATTTGTCAATGACATTGCTTCTTGGGATAGTAGTTTGGTAGATTTGTGCCAGCATCTCAACAATCAGGAGCCCAAAGAAAATACACATATTAAGTACTTACTAGGACGACGCTCTAACATGCTGACACTCGGCGTCGACAATATAAACTTCATATGAAGGTTGTAGTTTGGTTGTAGTTAAAAAAATTGAAATTGATGTTAAACGTCATCGAAAATAGAGAAATTGGTAGGGATGCGTTCGCACCGTACAACTATTTAAATTTATTTTTGATATAAAATAAATCGGTACGAGTTCGCACCGCTCAAATTTCCGACCATATGCACTACGACTTCATGGAACTTGCCGATCATGAAACTTATTTTGATCGGAATGTGGAAATGACATAGATTCTCGATTTCACATCAGTTTACCTGAATCGAAAAAACAAGATTTTCCTCTTTTGTCTTTACTTGCATCCATGTCAAAATTTCAATTACCGTTAATACTTTACTGTCATTTACCTGATTGGTCCTACGCACGTAGGTATCATCTATTAATTTATGAATATAGGTGCATTGGGTATTGAATATTGGCAGGTATTGCCATTCCACCTTCATCATACTCCATCGTATTGGATGTTCTGATTCCACTTGTTGTAAGGAAGAAAAAAATACGTTCTAAAGTGGATTGGCTTCGCCAGTCGGTAAACAGGCTGGGTTAACTTAGTAAACTGCACTTTATTTTGCTTTTTGCACATTGCATTTGCTACGGTACGCATCGGGACGTTTTGTAAACTAATTTATTCCATGCCGGCAAAGAATTTTAAAGAGTTAAGTACGTCGCGACCTTTTTAGCTCTTTTAATTATGCCGTTTTGTACACGTTCAGGTTCATCTACTACATTTCCAATTTCCTACTACTAAAATGAACTACAACAGTTGTTATATTATTGGACTCGCTTATTTTATCTTTCTTGACTTGTTATACATTTAACGGGCGGCAAGCGCAGGAGAATCTTATATACTCACTCGCCGGAGTACCTACCGAAATTGCGAAAATTTTACAGCCTGAAGCTGCATCTGAAATTTTTCAATTAATCAGTCTTTGTGATAGATTTATGACATTTATTACATTATTCTTAATATTGCAATTATATTCCACCATACTCTTATTTTTTATGAATAATTATGAACATATTGAAAATCAAAGTGATGATTTTAGCCATTTTCTGGCTAACACACTAAATCGAATATTGTGAAGGAGCACAAAATAATTTAACACGTAATACTTTGCACATATTTAATTAATTTGTTCAAAGGAACAGAAAAAAGAATTATTTATGCTATTAAAATCGTTGAATTTTATGGCCAATAACGATTGTATGTGTAATGAGCGATTATTAATTATATGACTCAGACAAATTGCAAATATTTATTGTCCCATCAAAAACCCACATATAAAGAATTTCGACTCGATGAGTTAATTTCTGACAATTTAACAATTATACACTTGAAAAATTCAAATGAATAGGGAAAAAAACAAGTATTATTCAAAATCGGTGCGGATCACACCGCACAACTTTTCGACGTTCATTTTCATTTTCATAATTAAACTTTAAAAATGTCAACTTAGTGTTACAGCGTTGATTGAAGAGTATAGAGAAGTAGTTAGAATGTCTCCCATAAGTAAGCCAATATACTTTCATAATATACCGTCGGTAAAAATAAATTATAATAGAACGTGTTCAAGACTTAATTCAAGAATGTTTTGAAATTTATTTATTCTATGTAAGTTTCTCGAATTGTTTTTTTTAATTATGTCGTTTATACTTTATATAATATATGCATTAAAGACAATAGAATATTTCTTAGTTTGGCGGCACTTAATATTTGAAACGAATTTTTAAGGATGTTTTGATTTTTTCAACTTATTCGAACATTGATTTTTATATTTGCACGCTTAATACCGAGAGTGGTTATTGCATTGTTCTAAAATTTATTTAATTGCCATTGAGCATGAATAGTTCCAACGAAATGCAATAATAGTTACTATATTCGCGCATTTTGTTGCTGGCTCAATTTCCATATAAATTTTATCACAATAAGTACTTAATACAACTCAATTCAAATGAGCGAAAACTTGAAAAAACAATGATTTACAAGAAAGAAGAATATTGTTACAAATTCAAGTTAAGTTAATGAAGTTATGGGGCAACTTCAACATAGCTTCTATATAAGAATATTAAAAATCGCTACGTCGAATTAGTTATTACACTAATGATTAATGTTAAATATTTTGATATCTTCCATCTTCCAACTTACCTATATGTTATTTCGATAGGAAAACAATATCGGAAAGCTTGATCCCACAGTGTCAATTTTAATTTTTGATCTATGATCAATTTCTGACTATGTACCTACTAGACTCAGTAAAACTCTCCGATCGTGGAACTTATTTTGATCGGAAAAACAATGATTTCTGTACGGAAACTTGAAATTTTCAGTAAATAGTTCCGCGACCTGAGAGTGTTGCTGAGTCTATCCTTCAACATAGCTTCTATATAAGAATATTAAAGATCGCTACGTCGAATTAGTTATTACACTAATGATTAATGTTAAATATTTGGATATCTTCATCTTCCAACTTATATGTTATTTCGATAGGAAAACAATATCGGAAAGCTTGATCCGACAGTGTCAATTTAATTTTTTGATCTATGATCAATTTCTGACTATGTACTTAGGAGACTCAAAAAAGTCTCCGATCGTGGAACTTATTTTGATCGGAAAAACAATGATTTCTGAACGGAAACTTAAAATTTTCAGACAATAGTTCCGCGACCGGAGAGTGTTACGGAGTCTATCCGTACCGATTCAAACAGTGAATAAACTGAGCACATCTTTAAAATTCCATAACTAATCTTAATCTCAGAGCGGCGAACGAAAATAACAAATTATTATTTATTTACGTCAAATAAGCGGGAAACCCAATTAAATCATTATTTTTTTAAGCGTGCCCATCATTCAGAAATTGAATATTTAAACTAGGTATATTGCTATACCTAATAATATTTATTACATTAAAAATGATGTTTATAATAAATCTTCTGTTAATGCATCGAATTGTTGGTCACATTTAAATCAAACAAAAATTATCTACGCTCTTTATTCATGAAGCAATCATACAAAAAATATAAAATGGACTTAATTCGTGAATAAAAATACACTATTTGGTCTATGTTCAAACTGTGTAATAGAAATTAATCAAAAATTTAATTTGACGCTTGATTATATACGCTTAGCAGAGTATTTACAAATACTGAATACGAACTCGGAACTGTTTTGTTTGTTTTCATCGGATTTTTCTATTTCGTAATATTTTCTGTTTAGGTTTAATTTCATTCTTGTTGACAGCAGTCCTTTTATATATTATTTGCTGTTAATATTACAATACATTTATATCTCTAAACAGTTAATACGATTTAAGCACAAACTGTATGCATAGCTGCGAAAGCTGTCAGATTATCTTATTGCGGCTCACTTTGTACAATAACTTTGGAAGAATCCGACAGCATTACTAAAGACTCTCTCGCTCTCTAACCGGATAAACATTTCGTCAGCTGTATATTACATTGCGGTGCATCTTGTTTCGTATTTACTCTTCTACTTCTAACTTTTCAAAGTTGACCAACGGTCATCCGTTTATAACACCTTTTCGTTTTACCAGCGCAATACAAGTCGTATCCTAATATTACAAACTGCATAATAATATTAGTAAGAATAAGTTACCCTTAAAAGTGACGACCACCCAGTGTGTATCTGGTACATACATTCCACGTATATATTCTTTACTATTTTTCTATGAAAATGTTTCATTTCCGTCTAATTTCTGCAGAACTTTTTGAGTTTCCCCCTCTGTTGGGTTTACCTTCAGACTTCTAAATGCATTTTATCTTCTATTGATCCCATTGTATTTTTTTGTGACGATTGTGCCTATGGACGAATTTCACCTTTTCTTTCAGAATTATGGCATTATTTATGAGAGGCATGTGCTCTAAATTGAAGAAAAAATTGAAATGCTTGCCTTCAATTCCAACGTTGAAAAGGTGCACGGCACGTTCCACAACAATGAAAAAGTCCGGTCAAAATCACTACAATAAATACGTGTCAGCAATAAATCGATTGTGGTATTATAGGTTTTCATTATAATTGTGCATTTATAAATATTTGGGAACCAGCCAAGAAGCAAACAGGCGGTAATTTACAGTATATGAAATATATCGACCGTTTAACTCTCTTTTATCAACAAATAAATTTTCTTTTCATTTACATATATTAGGGTCGCTTAAAATCCGAATATTAGTTGATTACTTTTGAGGTTATAAAATTTGCGGAATGAATTCGAACTGTGTTATATTGATGTACTCAAAACATTTCTGTGTTCTACTAACATTTGTAAATATCATTTTATTTGAAACTTCTCTAAATTCTCGATAATATTGCTATAGGTAATAATATAATTAATATAATTAAAAAATATAAATATAAAGCTATAGTAAATTTGTCAGTCTATTTGTGTGTAAGGAGATATATAGAGCGCCCTACAACTACATGGTCACCGACGAAACAGCTTTGTTAATTTCTGAGCAGTAGGACTTTTATTTTTTACAACAGCAGCAAAAAGCCAAACGGGAAAACAGCACGAACTTAAACTGTAATGAAGTTATGCACATATTCATTAACAAAAGAGCATTAAAAACTAGTTATCGCCATGAAACAGTCGACGCATTGGGAAGGTGCTTTCTGTACAGTTGCAACTTGTACCAGATAATAAAGACATTCTCCAGTCGGATGGATGGATGAGTATGAGACTCGTGTTCTTCTTGCAAACTACAAACGTATATGCATTTGTAAAATGTGCAACTCGCATTCATAACGCTAGGGTACTTTCAGATCTGTAGGTACATGATTGTTGACTTCGTGTGCGGTGGTGTGTGGCGAAGTTAATTTTCGTTGAAGAAACTAAAGACTAATTTTCAGCTGCAATTTCGTGTAAGTCGTATAATTTCGCATACGGCACCATTCATGATAATGGCTTTTAAATAACACTTTATGCCACGAAACGAAATGACTGTATCCAAAATGCCCAGGTATTGAAAATATTAACATTGATGAAAATATATTGCCGCTTTTAATAATTTTAATATTTTTAAATGTTATAATTGTCGCATAACTGATTTATGGACAACGGGGCCGAATAATATGAACTTGGTTTTAAGATTTTAATATATTTAGGTATGTCCATATATTCTTGTTTCTAGCAAATGTATATTAGAACATTGGACACAGAACACACGGTTTTGCTTTTAGTCGTATATATTATAAACTCACTTCGCATTTGTTAGCAGCGGAGGTGTGCGCTTCTTATATAGTCTTATTCATTATTCAACACATTGGTGTAATGCGAATTATTCATGTCGTCGAATAGTATGTAGTGTTGAAAATCGGGAATGTGTTCCCAGCGTGCGGAGTGCGTGATGGTTTAACACGGTCACAGAGAGCACATAAGTGTTCATCATGCACGTCATTTAGTTTCTTCACTAACTTCTTAACAATATGGCCAGGAAAGAAAAATGCTCATATGTACATGGCACATATCCATAGTTATGGAAATGGGTGAAAACCGTGCGCCGCAAATGCTATGGTCGGCAATAAAATAATATTCGCATATATTAAAATGCACCAAAGCACCACGTTGTGCGCCGATCGCAACAAACTCCATGAAAACATTACTAGACTATTATTCAACTGTTTTATATATTGTTAGTTGGGACAGGTTCAGCAAAATGCAGCTCGCACTACATTATGCAACTTGTAAATCGAGTTGTAAATAGTACACTTACACAGTTATGTTGAAGGTATACTAAACCGAAAGCTTGCTCTTACAGTATCGGGTTTGTAATAATCCTCTCAAAATCTGCTAGGTATTGATATGGCGGAAAAACGTAAGAATTCGTGTTTTTATAAAAATTAAAATTTTATTATTTTGTATTTAGCATTTTATACACATATCGAATTTCTTTATAATCTTTCATATATTTCTCGGTGGGTTAGGTTTATAATCAACTCCAGCTCTGAATATTGAAACTGCTTAACATGAGATACTTTCTTCTATGTTATATTCCAGATTTTATTCTTGTATTTCAGTCGCGGCTATTACTTACGGAACCTACATGTTTCGTGTCTCATTAAGTCCTTTTAGAAACAAATCCAATTTGTACTGATTGCCATCAGTAAGTCATTTGTTTCTCCATCCAGCAATGTTGAATACCTGTATTATTCATGCGAATTTGTGAAAAAACCCTAAAATATTTTGTATACGAAATAAACAATATTTAACAAGAAACGTTTTTTTTACTTTCTGGCCACATACCGAAAGTATGTAGGCACAAGAAAGTAAGGTGATCATGAAAAAAATTAAAGTTGTATTTTTCCCTGATTTTTCAGCTGCAGCTCAAAAATCGGCTTTTTAGTCTGATTGTGTGTGTGTGTGTGTGTGTGTGTGTGTCTATGTGCGTGTAAAAAAAAATTCGGGGAAACCAAGCATTGTATCAGACTGAAATTTGGTATCTGGGCAGCTGTCCCGCCCAATTGAACCTGGAGTGAAAATAAACAAAATCGGCCGGTAAAGAAGTCACCTTTACTTGTAGGCCAAAACGTCCGACTCGCTAAATATTGATTGTAGCATAAAAGTATCTATATAATCTCCGAATTAGTTTTAAATTCCTTTCAAGATTTGCCATTAACATTTCTTCTAGAGCTAATGGTTTGGAAGATATGAGCTACCATTTCAACAATCTCATAACAATCACCATCATAAGAATAGAATTGAACAATCCTGCTCCCATCACTCTGACACTATGAATTGTCAATATAAACTTCAATATTGAAATTGACGTTAAATGTCATCGAAATTAAACAATTCCCACTTTACGATCAGAATTACTTTTAAGATAGACGAGTTCTACGAAATCGTAATGTATATGATCAGAAAGTTATGCGATGCGAATTTAACGCACCGTACTTTTTAAGAACAAATACATACATAACAATGTATATTTGCTTTTCAGTGAGATTAATTTTTAAATAACAACAAATAATGGTGCAGCAACACTCCTTGATTCTATATTAATTACAAAATTATTTTTATGATTCAACTAAAGCTGCGGTTGTCGCTTAGTGAGAATTTATATAATATTTTGGCAAGGTAATAAAGATATTCTTATCTGAATAATGATTCCGTATGAATCCTAGCAAAAACTCACAAATCACCCAGTATTTCTTACAAGAACTATTTAAGAACCATGTGGGTAGTAGGTAATTACAGAAAAATAAGCATTAATTTGATTTTGGTTGTAAATAATGCAAAATTATTAAACGACAGTAATATATGAATGCCACACACGACGTCCGGACATAACTGCTTTAATTGTTGTTTGCTAAGATCAGATTTTCTCAACATTTGACTTGGCTTTTTACTTTCTGTCCATACCGAAGGTATATGGTAGGAAAGATATGTATTCGGTCAAATTTTCAAGGTTGGGTTTTCGACGGATCTCCATGAATCTCGCTTCTCTGAGTCCGAAAAAATGGTTTTTGCAATGATGTCCATGTGTGTCGGTAAAGAAGGGCACTAGGGCAAATAACGTAAATGTTAAAATAAAAATTTGAGAATCACGGCCAAACAAAAAATACGTTCTTATAAGGATTCGAAATCTCTCTATTTTAATACTTAAGTAAGTTTATGAGAATGTCGAGAAAAAAGAGGAAAACGCTTTTTCTCGT